>VCRD01002256.1:10388-58562 GCA_006783055.1 Trinorchestia longiramus | reverse complement strand
TATATATATATACCGAAGTTAGTGTGTGTTACCCAGAGGACCTTTATTTTCCAGAGAGTGGATGTAAGGGACGACAAGGATGCAAACAATAGCAATCAAGTTTAGAAAAAATGACCGCAAAGTTATATTTCGATATTAAGTTTATTTTCATTTAAATAATTTTCCAACTGACACATTCGATTAAAATTCATTTAGACCAAAGTAATTAACTTCTAATTATGAATCCCACGTTCTTCATTTGTAATGTAAATTACAGAAGTATCATATGTAACTGTTCAATGAATATTTTATAAATCAGCCACAAAAAAAAAAAAAATGTAACTGGTTTACAGAATACTCATTTCACATTCAGAATTACGGACGGTTATGAGTAATAAGCGAAATTAAACTCACAATATCAGAACTGCCCCACGGAACGACCTCAACTGTTCTGAATGTCGTATATTTCAGTCTATAAAATATCAAAACAAATACTCCGTTGATGTCATCTCGTCTCTCAACAATCAACTTTTCTTCTAATGTCAACACTCAAAACATACATGCCCAAACATTTCAATCTCCTCAACTATCTTATTGAAACGAATTATACACAGAGAACGTGATAAGTTACTGGAACTGTGAGGTTGTCCAGGCATCTACACTGAGTACCAGCAAGCATTGGTACAAGAGAAGTATTAGTAATACTGACCATGGGGTCAAAGGAGCTGACTAGAATTGCTTGTGAGTTACGTAGTTGTCCCGCATGAAAGACAATCACATGCATCAATGAATTGAGTAGTGTAAATTGTAGTGGACATACACCATTATTTTTTTTTGCTCGTAAGAGTGATAAGTGTTATTGTAAGAAACTGCCCTTCCTCAAGTCTTATGCTTTTATTTTAAGACGCACACCCTTGCATTTGGGTTTTCACGGTACAAATAAACCTGTGATCTCTCAAGTTTTTACCACTGATTTTTTTCTTTGCAGATACTTGTAGTGTAATAGTCGATGTATTTACAATCGATGCATTGAAGAATGAAATAATATCGTATGTAGCAAAATAAAACAAGTATGCACAGCAATCGCCCAACCTTAACGTAAATTTGTTCGTGAACGCGAGTCCTGTTCCTCTTATAAGAGTTTCTCAAGGACAAGAGACATGGAGGGGAGCTCGTCACCAGCGCCACCGCGACGGCAGTCATCACAGACAAGATTCCCGTGATTACCGCAGTAGGAATCCACGTGTCAGGAATTCTGGCCCCGTGTTCAAGAACACTGACGACTGAACAGAATACATGCAGAGCACATATCAGCCAATGCTATTTAAAACATTCGTGGTCAACGTGTGATGGTCAATATTTGTAGATTTGTTGATTTCACCCGTCCATCTTTCGTTCTACCTTTGATGTATTCGTATTACAAATGTTGCCTTTCAATAAGTGTGAATTATTCTGACTGACCATTCTCGGCCCTTTAAAATTCATTATATCCTCACGGAATAGTACAAAGCTGCTTGCTCTATGCAGTAACTTTGAATTACTTTCAACAGTCCTCGTACTTTTGACGAATTTTATCAGGTACAGTATGAAATGTAAGAAATCTACGCGAGCTCAAAAACTCCTTGAGTGATCCAGAATCTGTGTACACTACCGAGTACTTCTGAGAGTCAGTGTACAGTACTGAGTACTTCTGAGAGTCAGTGTACAGTACTAAGTACCTCTGAGAGTCAGTGTACAGTACTGAGTACTTCTGAGAGTCAGTGTACAGTACTGAGTACCTCTGAGAGTCAGTGTACAGTACTGAGTACTTCTGAGAGTCAGTGTACAGTACTGAGTACTTCTGAGAGTCAGTGTACAGTACTGAGTACCTCTGAGAGTCAGTGTGCAGTACTGAGTACTTCTGAGAGTCAGTGTACAGTACTGAGTACTCCTGAGAGTCAGTGTACACTACTGAGTACTTGTGAGAGTCAGTGTACACTACTGAGTACTTGTGAGAGTTAGTGTACACTACTGAGTACTCCTGAGAGTCAGTGTACACTACTGAGTACTTCTGAGAGTCAGTGTACATTACTGAGTACTTCTGAGAGTCAGTGTACATTACTGAGTACTTCTGAGAGTCAGTGTACACCACTGAGTACTTCTGAGAGTCAGTGTACATTACTGAGTACTTCTGAGAGTCAGTGTACACTACTGAGTACTTCTGAGAGTCAGTGTACATTACTGAGTACTTCTGAGAGTCAGTGTACACTACTGAGTATTTCTGAGAGTCAGTGTACAACACTGAGTACTTGTGAGAGTCAGTGTACAGTACTGAGTACTTGTGAGAGTCAGTGTACTCCATACAAACAGAAAGCCAATTAAGAGAATAATAAAAAATTCATTTAGTTCAATCACAAGAGATTAGTCTGTATGGGCATAACGATTCAATGCATTTTCCAAACTTTCTCGGTCATATGAATATACAGTTTTTATACTTGTGAATATATTTAAAGAACTAGCACGAATTTCAATAGAAAAAATTCAGCTCACAATTCAACACAATGATTTCATATTTAAAAAATAAGTCTTTGTTAGAGCAGAGAGCGAATGAAATGGACCACACAGCCTCTCTCATGAAAGTACAATTTGTTCTATAACTGCCATAATTCAATTGATTAAATTAAATTGAATTTGATTGGATGCAATCCAATGCAATCAGAAATGACCATCAGTATCCACGTTAATTAACACACTACCGTTCAGGCAGCGCATGTCCCCTGAGCATTTTGGAGCAGCGGCCGACCTTTCCGCGCGCAACAAGGACAGTTCGGCGCTGACGATACTTGTGGTCAAAATATGCATTTCTGCTACGCTGCCATTTATTCATTCATTTCAAAATATGCATTTCTGCTACGGGTTGTTAATGATGCGTTGGTAGACTAATATCTGCTCCAATAACGGTGGTGATTTTAACTCGGGCATCGATTCCAAAAATATCATATGCATGTTGACAACAACCCATGTGATAGATGAACTGACCGCGTCGAAGGATGTGATTGAATATGGTTTGGCAGCAGCATCACGAGTTCAATAGTTTGAATTGGCTGACCCTCCCAAATTTTGTCATAAAAGGCAGGAGAACAGTGGAAAACTAATAAACTAATCACTATAACAGAGTATATTTGAATTTGTAATACATATAAATGAAATGTTTTTAGAATTTCCCCCTTACGTTTAGAAATCAAATTTTACCGAAACGAATACATTTTAATTCATGCAGAAAATAAATCGAATTCTCAAATTCTACGGATTATAATAATACACGGATTTAAGAGCTTCATTGAGTCAATTTTTTTCGAAATCATCAAATTCTTCGTTTCTTCAACTCGTCAAGAGTGATAATGAAATGATTTCATTCGTTTTGAATCCATTCGAATGTTTCCAACAAAAAATTGAAGCATTACAAACCACGTGATGTCGAAATAATGTAAATATGAAACCTAGAGTTAAAGATTTCCCTTGATTTGCATAGACATAACTGGATGAAGTACCAAGATAAAAGTAGCTTAAGCAACTTGATACTTCCTATCAACACCAGGCCTCCTTCACGGTCTTCATCTCTACATTGGCACGACATCAACATGGCCCAAACTTCTTGCCCAATTAACAACTGCGACTTTTCATGCCGAGCCCCCTGTACTATAGACTGCATCGACTAGGCAGTTTCTTGTAGAGCATTATACTTTTACATAACCATGCACTGATTGATGAGTCACTTTTAGAAAACCCTGTATTGATCGATGGGGAAAATTACAAAAAGAATGAAGGCGATTTGTCGGCCGCAAAGCAAAATTGGAGTAGGCCTCGCTGTCGCACGACGTCCTTAACATCAAAGACATTTCGGCAGCGGCACATTTCAACCAATAATTTCATTGCATTCAAGTTAATGGCACTCGGAGCAAAAAAGTTCTTTGCATTACTCAAACAGCAGTCTTATGTTTAACGTAAGGCTCCGCCAAAGCCAGCGCAGAAGTAAAATTTTGAATCATTTGTGAATTAGCGTTAGAGAACTAATTTTAGAATGCTTTCTCAAGTACTAATATAATCTCCAAAACAAATACACTCGACAATGTGTATATTTTAAACAATTAATAAATCGACGCCATTCACACTTAATATGATACGCTTCCTATTCCTTCTCCCCTTCATATTTTACTGTGTGTGGTACAGAATATAACCCCTAACGTCCCGTTTAAAGCTTCATGTACTTAGCCTTGCCTACATGCCATAAAACGTCACAAAGAGTCCTAAAATTTACTGTTAACACCAAGACCTAAAACCGCGTGTACACAGACTGTAGTTTACACTAAAGTAAAATACCTCATTTATTACATGGTTTCTCTTCAGGATGTTTATTTACCAGCTGAATTATGTTGTTAAGGTGCGCGTTAGAAATTATTTTTAAGCCTATAGAAGTACCTAGTTGCAGATTTATGAAGCTGAATACACAATTAAGATACGAAGCCTCACAAATCTACAGGTGAGAGTTCTAAAACAAAAGGCAAAGTTTGGTAAAACCAAGAAGCGACAGAAAAAACCTGCAAATACAATCACGTGTAAAATATTTAAACTTCATTTAACGTATTTTCATACTTTTGTTTGTACACTGCTTCATACAGTGCTTTCAATAAAGATTTCTGCTACTTAATTTCAACGATGCATTGTGTACGATCTGCCTCCACAGTTACCTGGAGTTCCCATGCCGCGTCTGTTCTGTAATGAGACTGACGGCTCATACTCATCCATAAATACTCCCCTTCTTTTTATGACCTATCTTATGACTGTAAAATAAGACATTTAACATAAGATTTGTAGTAAATTTAAATTCATTAATAATTCTAGAACGAACTTCAGTTTAAAACTGGTCTCGCACACGCGTCATCACACATCTGCTATTCATGAACGCTTAAACTGTCGTATTTAGACAATTTATCTTACCACTTCTGAAGACGCAGCGAGTGATGATATCATATCCTTCTTAAGAGTTGAAACCATTAAATTAAAAGAATTATGCATGAGTTAAACTTGCAAGTCTTAACCATTCCCAATTACTCACTTTAATTAGGCCAATCAATGGATCACCATGAGTTCTTTGATCATACATCTAACGTAAGTTTCCCCACTGGCGTAGTAGAGTTAAATGGCTTCATACATCCTGGTCTCAGGCAAATTGCATGTTGGCTTCCTCTACCAAGTTTACGAGCGATAACTGTGGTGTAATCCTTCAATTCCTGTTGCGTAGTGCTCGGCCTAGTAGCTTATGTAGGGTGAAGAGAACTTGTAGGTTCAGCGCTTGAACGGTTATTAAACGTTGCCAGTCGGCTCGGGGTTATATTTTCATTTGCTTCATGGTTAATAATTCTTCAAGCCGCCCATATATTAGAGTTCTCAGAACGTGATTCGTAAAAAACTTCACTTACACGCGAAAGTATACTTAAGTTTGAAACAAATAAGTCCTTTGAACATGCACATATTTTCTCACTATAAATCACGGTGAGACCTTGACCTCCAAAATTTCAGCTTTAATAGAAGAAGCGCCGACAAGAATGGATGAATTCAAAAAGATTGAAACGCACGGCAAAAATACACCCATATCGACTACACTGGTACATATGTACAATCTGTTGTAATACGTCGTAATACAATCTGTCGTCTGATTTTTTAGACGCAAGTCCCAATCTCAGGAAGAAGAACGGAAAGAAAGAAGCAAACTGATAGCGTCACAAATGAAGCAATGAAAGAAAAACAATCACAAGTAAGGGAACAATTTAGGGAATGGAGAACAGCCACGTGCAGCACTGACGGTGGAGCGCTCGCTCTAGCTACTCCCGATCTATAAAATCGCAACAGTTTTCATTCAGAGCTCAAGTGGACTACAAACCACGCAGTCCCAAGATGTCAGACCATTTTGTGTACAGGCCTATACTTTGTAAAAAATTGCACAGCTAGAGACGGTGCTAGTAACTGAATATTGTACATGAATTAATATTGAACATGAATATCACACCGTTAGGCCACCTAATATGTGAATGAAAACTTCTAACACAACACACAGAAAAAATCCGACTAAAAAAATAGTATCATCTAAAAATGCGCTAACCGACAATTTTTTGGACATTGAAGGTTAGACTTTCTACGAGTACAATGTCAGAGTTCCCTAACACGTTCCTACGGAAGACCGCAGCAGCGTATTTTCGTGATGCAATTCTTAAATATACAGAAACAATGAACACGCAAAAGAGACTGCAAAAATATGAAAAGTTCTGTATGGTGAAAATATAGCAACTAAAACAGCTCTTCAGAAGTGATTTGCAGGATCAAAAACTTGAAAATGTGGCATTTCTGAAGAGGAACTCCAAGCCACACTTGTTTTTCTCAAACAGGTAAAAAATTAAATTAATTGAATTACAGCAGACATAATGTGTCCCCATGAACATTAATTGCTTCCTCAAAGTTTCTTAATTGTTCCTACGAAACCTGCCACAATGGTGACACCACCGCACTTAAGAGACCTGCCACAATGGTGATACCACCGCACTTAAGAGACCTGCCACAATGGTGACACGACCGCACTTAAGACACCTGCCACAATGGTGACACGACCGCACTTAAGACACCTGCCACAATGGTGACACGACCGCACTTAAGACACCTGCCACAATAGTGACACCACCGCACTCAAGAGACTTGTTAATTATGACACAATCGTACTTACGACAACTGACAATTGTGTCATTTGATACTCACAGAATCACAAATCAGATGAACAATTTCATCATAAAAGTCTACATAATTCAAATAAAATCTAGGACGTAGAAGGACATCTTAATAAACTAAGACATTTTGATAAAGAAGATAGAAAAAAGGCAAAAATATTTTCGCTTAACAATGAAATTTAAGCATGAAATTTTATGTTCTACGTAACATAAAACGCAAACCCACCTTAAAATAAGTAACGTGTGGTAACGTACGTCCCCTGCAATCACGAATTGTTGAGTTCAACTGAAGATTTGCACAAGGATCTAATTTTCGGCGTCCTCTTACATAATAATTTGGTAATTAAAAATATTATATACTCCCAAATATCTACTTAATTACACCACACACCTCTATATTTATTTTAATATCTGATCTTCACAAATAGTCGTTACACGAGCATTGCAAGCGGAAAACAAATAGACTATCCATAGAATAGCTGGAAATGCTTTGTGACTGACAGGAGACACGCATAACGCTTTGTCGGTATATGGCAATAATTTCTTCGTAGTTTTTCATTTCATAGTCACATACGGGCACTAAAATGCCGCAGAGCTGTAACCCTGCTTTTAGAAATATACCAGTAACTACAGTGAAGAGGGTTAAGATCTGGAGAAGACGAGGTCATTCTTCAAAATGGTTTAGGGACTGAAGGTAACCTCATGAACCTTGAAATTCTGGGCTGAATACGAAAAGTTACGCTTTTGCTGGAATTACCAGGGTTGTATTTTAAAATGTTCTTGAGCTCGAGACAATATTCGCAACTTCAAAATGGACTTCATGTAATTTTAATAACCTTCGTCCATTATAAGAATATTGTTAATGAATTAATGTTAAATGTACCCCACAGTTAAGCCAAAACTATAACAAGTCCCAGTGATTTTCCTAGTTATACATTCTGTCCTTACCACCGAGACTACACGTAATAATTTTGGTGATCAAAATGTTAAGTGCAAGTCTTCAAATTCTTCTCGGCAATGGCGAAACTCGGCAGCGTGGCTGATTGAAGGTACGTACACAAGTTCTTAGAATTTACCTTGGTTCGGTTTTTAAGAAACAGTCTTGAGGAAGTGCTCCTTTAGGTGTTGTTGAGCCCTGACGAGAATGCAAGGTTATGTTGCTAGCGATATATTTACCAACTTCCTGAGCGATTGTTTTAGTTCATCACGAGCTACAGAACTATGAATTCAAGGTCAAATTCAATAAAAAATTCAAATAGTGGATAGCTGTAAAACTTCGTTGGAATTAAATCATCAATTTAATGTGAATTAATACCAAATAACTAAGGGAAATTAACAATGACCACTAACGATATGAAGTTCTGAATTTAAATGATATTTAAAAAAAATTATTACAAGTTTCACTATGAAAAAACATTTACCGGACCGCAGAATCTGCATAGGTTGGACATCACGTGTAAATGATATGCGTAGTGTAGCGAATTGATCCGACACATTTGTAGGTATGATAAAAGTGATATAGAGTCAACAATGAAAAATTCATTTCAAAAGCAAAAAAGCAAAAACTAAATGGCATGAAGTGTGCATTTTGAAAATACAAACATATTTGACGTTCTTTACTCTGCTTTGCTTCTACAAAGTTTACAAATGTGGGGCGGGAATACATGCAAAGTTGAATGCTGACGTAGGTACAAATATTAATTTACCACTTAATTTCGTTGACTCGTTAATTTCAGCAGCTGAGTCAGTACATCCAAGTACGACTTTAACAGCAGACATGAATTGTGCGTTCTGAAACAGACATCACAGCGGCATAACTTCCAACATGCAGGGGAACCAGGGGCAGAATGGAGTGCCAAGCTGAAAATGTATCAAAATACGAAAGGGTCTCGTTAGGAGAGCTATAAATTTTCCTATAACCACATTATAATTTAATCAGAGATATAGAATGATAGAGTAAAAGAACACATGAACAATATTTTGCTTTCATAAACAAAAACATGCCATTCGCTCCATTCTGTCCCGGGGACGGGCAGAATGGGGTGATAAGGACAAGTAATTATAAAAAACATAAATCTAGTGGAAGTGCAGAAAAATAGGCTTGCTCTATATTTATTGTTTTAAGAACCTACAAAAGTTTACCTACGTTTTTCATTGTATCCTTTTCTTAAGCCTATTCAAATTCACACACTAGACAGCCTCATCATCTTTATCTATCTCAGCATAGGGATGATGAACACACATTTTGCATAGGGAGCAAGCGATCCAACCTTCTACTGACTTAGAGTAAAATTCACAGCAAAATAAACATTCACAGGTAGAACAATCCTCAGAATCACTCTTGGAAATTGTTGGGTTCTCTCTTCAAGTCCTTTTTCCATTAATCTTGAGGCACTTTACTTTGTTTTTCATTCATAATTAAATTCTTTCTGAAAGATTTTTATCCTTGCTCTTTAGTCTTCGGCAAAGTTATTTTTCTTTTTCCTTAATAGCGGCTTTTAATTTTTACTTTGTATGAGGAATTTGTCAAAACAGGGGTCTTACTCCTCTTCAGATCCGTGGTTTGCGCGCGTTCTGTAGCTTTTGGAATGAACATTAGGACTTAAAGTAAAACATGAAATGAAGAGGCCCTGTTGTCAGTTGTCATGCAGAGCACCCAGGAGTGGCACAACTAGTCTCATTAAATCTGACCTTCTTAGCCAACGTGTCATCATGAGAGTTGGCTGAAACCCCGCCATCAACGCCCATAATAGCTCTTGCACCAGATGTTGCTTCGGGTTTGTGAACAGATCAAGTACGGTGTCCCTTAACACGTTGACTCCGAAGTGGTACGTATGTGTACCACTTAGGTTAGGTTCTGTAATTTTTTCAGATCCATCTAGTGACTATGCGTACAAAGTGAAGTTTTTCACCAATCAGGCAATCGGAGTCAACGTGTTAACACGTTTCCTGTGATTGCCTAGCCGGTGAAAATCTTTTCTTTGTACATACAGTCACTGAAAAGCTTTGAAAAAATTACTGAACATAACCTGAGTGACCCACCGGTGGGTCACTTCTCAGGAAATGTGTTAAGTAATTCACTGACCTAATCTTCGCCTGAGATTCCATTATGAAATCTATGAGCAATATCATTTCTTACAGCGAACTGATAAGCTAAGCTGTGCAATTCTTTCAGTGTTAAAACCGAATAACCTAGCTTCTGCAGTTTTTAAATAGTTAACGAGCTCAAGTTCCTGCTCATCCGTGAATAAGTTTTTGAATTTTACAGCAGTTTTAAAATTTTTCCTTCTCTTTTAGAGTGTCTTTCCTGAGTAGACTAGGGATCATCAAATTGGTTCGGAGCCTTCAAATACCCAGACTGACCAGACACAACCCCCCGACAGCATTGTTCATTGCCTCAGTAGACCATCAGTGTCTATTTGCTCTTATAAACTCGAGCTACCTGAAACCAAAAGAAAAAATAGGGGCGTGCCAAAAACGATCTCGTAATTAACACATTCATTGCGGTTGTCTAGGCGGTACAAATCTTTACTTTGTACATACAGTCACTAGAAAGCGTTGAAAAAATTACAGAACCTAACCTGAGAGACCCACCGGTGGGTCACACCGCAGTGAATGTGTTAAAAACTTAGCAGGGCAGAATGAGGTACGTTCCAATCCGACCCCAGGACACGATGAAGGTTTGGAAGGTAAGGTCACTAGAGAAAGATACGTAAACAAACGTTCACCTGCACAAAATTAAAGACAACTAAACGGACTTCAAGCATCTAGTAACTAAAGTTGTAATGTAAACAAGTATGTATACCTTACCTTTGTCACAAAATCATCAGAAGCTACAACACAAGAGCGAAAAATAGCTCAACGAAAATCTCACACACCAGCACTCAAGAAAATCCGACTAAGATGGCTGCCATAATTAAGTAGCAACATGTTGGTCCGTTCTATTTACTACAGCTTGCTGGCAGCACCTCCTTGACACAAAGCGTAGAAATTTATTCCGCTCCGGTCCCAGTTGTGCCCTTGCTTCCGATAATGAAGCCTGAGCTAGTGTTTTTTTATTACTTCTGCAGATAATTTTGATGAATTAATGTCACGATGCAAATTGAAGTTTTGGAGATGGGAAAAATAAAATCATGAATTATTCAAGAAATTTATCGTTAAAGCAGAAAATAAATTAGACGCAATTCAATTAATAAAAACAAACTTGATGATGCAGATCTATGAAAATTCAGTAGAAAATCGATATCTTAAATATTTGCCTTAACAGAAGAAAAATTTTGAACGAACTTAGGAAAAAGTGCAAAAAATTAAATATACTGTTTGGGACAAAAATAAACGACGGAACATTTGCCAGTTCACGAGACGGACTGCAGGTCCGTGTAGATCTGCGTGCCGTGACACGCACGAGCGCCCCGGTAAATTTCTCGTTAACCCTCTAACTAATCTTCCTGAAGTCCTTTAGACATACCACTTCACTCCCGTGTTCTGAATAATTCGTTCAAAAGCGAAGTGAAATTACATAAAGAACTAGTAAAGATGAGTAATGATTTACGCAATATTCCGTTCTGTGACAAGGCAACTTGGTAGTTAAGGGAAGAGTGGTGCTCTGGAAGTAAAGTCAGTCGTAGCAGTGGAGCAGAACATTCTTGGCACATGTCAGATGAGTTAACCACTGCACCACAGCACACCATAGAACTTAACGCTACGGGGGGCAGGTAGTTAAGACCGCTATCAAGTCATAGGAGTCTCCAAATTAGTCATCAGTAAGGCAAGTTTATTCCCAACAATACCCAGGAAGACAATCACTGGGTGGCATCTTCGTTCCAACGTTGTTCTTGCATGCATGCCCAATCCCATAAATACTTCTAAATCCAATCCCCTCAAAAATTTTAACTTTAATACTTTTAAAAACCCAAATTTCCATTCCTATAAAAATCCAAAATTAAATCTCTTTAAAAATCCAAAATCCAATCTCTTTAAAAATCCTAAATTCAATTCTTTTAAGAATCACAAATTCAATTTCTAAAAAACACAAATTAACACGTTGACTCCGAAGTGGTACGTATGTGTACCACTTAGGTTAGGTTCTGTAATTTTTTCATATCCTTCTAGTGACCATGCGTACAAAGTGAACTTTTACACCAATCAGGCAATCGGAGGCAACGTGTTAAATCCCCTCAAAATCCTTTATTTCAATTGATTCGAAAGTCAGAAATTCAATCCTCAAAAACTCCAAGTTTATTTACGCTACAAACTAACTCAATCCTCCTCAAAATCTCCAATACAATCCGCACAGAAATCTCCCTTTAAAAATCCCAAATGTGTTTCCCATTAAAAATCTTAAATTCAATCTTAAATTCAGTCTTTCTAGAATCCCAAGTTCAATCTCTTCAAAACTCCCATACTCCCATATTAAATCCCCTTGAAATCACAAATACAATTCCTTGAAAATCACGAACTCAATTCCCTAGAAAAATCTCCAATTCAATCCTCTCAAAAATCTCAAATCCATCCTCCTCTCCTCTAGACCATGGGAATTTCCTGACTTCTTCAGGTCGGGCTTCAAGAAGCCTAGAAGAGGTTCGCTGCAGCTCTTAATATTATATAAGTTAGTAAATAACAGAGCACATGACATCAT
Source organism: Trinorchestia longiramus (assembly GCA_006783055.1). Lineage (NCBI taxonomy): Eukaryota > Metazoa > Arthropoda > Malacostraca > Amphipoda > Talitridae > Trinorchestia > Trinorchestia longiramus. The sequence continues at coordinate 46,190 of VCRD01002256.1, read as the reverse complement.
AGTTCGATATATGTGACTGAAAAATAATTTAAATTAATTTTACCGTTTGAAAGTATTGATGATTATGATCCTTCATCTGGTTAATTTCTCACAAACTATCACAGATACTGCTTTTCATTTCAAGTTTTGATCGAAATGAATTCCATAAGTATAAACACTTTTCTATTGTTTTTTTTATACAAATGTTACAAATAACTACCCTCAAGAAATTCATAAATAAACGATTGCAAACACCTCACGGAACAACAGTCAGGCCGCTGCACAGAACAACAGGATTTGGACTCCGTTTGTGTTATTCCGTTTCGATTTTCTTAGGAAAATTTTCACAAGAAACTATGCAACAAATTTAGTATTAACAATATTCCGGATTAATAAATAATACATACGAAACAAGGGTGAAGTAACATGCAAACACCAACTTTTATGGAGGGGGTTTGTACAAAAAATTATTTATCTGATCCGCAGTGCTTCGTTGACATTCTTATTCATTAGCTTGACATTTTCTTCAAAAAAATGATCCATCCATTTTGTGGCAAGTAATAGCTCGGCACTCATTTGCACTTTAATTTTAGTCTATTAAGCTTTAATCTGAGAATGAACTAAAACTCAACGATATTTTTCAGCGTATAAAGGTCTAATTAATACTACCATTCAGTTCAGTATCCGTTCTATAGGCGCTGCAGTGCACTGTACACCTATCGCAGTTTTCCATTTTGCTGCTGCACTTTTCGTTAAGAGGTCACTTCGCCATCAACCCTCTACTTTATTTTCACATAAATACACGCCGTTATATGAAAATAAATTCACAGAATGCATGCTATTTATTGGCTCGACCCGCCTAGCACACAGAAGTCTCGCACATAAATTGACCAGCACCCATGCACTTAGTACACGAGACCATTGAAGCGCGTCCAAGGCTCATTCAGGATTTTTCCATTCAAAGTCATCTACACAAAACTAAATTTGTTATACACCTAGCAACAGAAAAACCGATTTGCAAAATACACGTTGAGTTTCATTAAATAAAGTGTGAAATTGTGAATGAAAAGCTCATTTCGATTGTTTGGTTATATCCCCAGTCGTCTTTAATGAAGCTGTAACGAAGCGTTGCTGGTTGCAACAAAACTGAAATTCTCAATCTAACTCATAAGATTTAATAGCCTTCATTTATATCGTCATGTGCCTCATTTTGGAAGCACAATTAAGTCATTTGAAAACGAACCTTTCACAACGAGTAACCTGCTCATTATTGTATCACTCCTCAAGGACCTGAATACGTCAAACGACTTTAAAAGTCCTCTTAACAAACGGACTTCAGACAACAACTAAAGCATACGTTTGTGTTTTCCTTTTACTTTCAAATTCCCTATACGCCACTGAGGAGGAGAGCCGAGGTGTTTGTGGAAAGGCACCTAATTACACGAGCTGTTGTATACGTGGGCGGAACAAATGCGAGTTTTTGCGGTGGCTCACCCTGCACAAGAAACAGGCCACGCCTGATATGGTATTCCTGCCTAAAGCAGCTGCCGTGTAATACTCCTACCAGGAGCGGCTGGTTCTTAATGCTATTTGTACTGGGAAAACTTGAAGCGATGATGAAATCCGCCCCACATACACCTATTAAGCAATAACCAGAGTAATGACAAATTCGGTGTCTTTCGGTTAAGATGTAGTAAACTAATCCTTGGTTTTATTTCACTCAAGAGTGAGACGAGTGAAGTTTTCCAGAGATAGTTAAAATTTCAAAAATATAGACGACACATGCAACGCTTATATACGCATGGGTATCGTGTGTTTATTGGTATACGTACGCATTTTCCTGTACATTTAACTTTTATATTTATTCATTGCTTAATATTACATCAGCATCATTTATACCTACATACTTCTCGCTGAGCAATAAATATTATGCATCAGTAAGTATGTATCCCCATTATTTACGCTTGTCTTTCAAATTTAAGCAACGTTCTCGTAATGTAGTAGATGCGTGAAACAAAACTTCGCAGTGAAATAACATATTTGTGCAAATGGAGCCGATAAAGCACACAAAAAACTGAGTGAGCATGAATAAAAACTCCATGACGCGAGCAGGGAAAGAGTCTGGAGTCGTCCTGTAAACGTTCTTTCATTTCAAGTTAACGTGTCTATTTACAGTCACAGTTCAGTGAACGTGAATAAACATTACCAGCTCATTATTTATTCACTTGATGCTACAGCATACAGGGCTAGCAATAAAATCCCCCCACAAAAAGAAATAAAAACATCCTATGAGCGTTTTCTTCAATTTTATTTTGAAATACAAAATCTTATTATTTGAGCAAAATAATACATGTAAGTTAATTAGGAAACACAATACAGAACTTTTCTTAATTTATTTCGTCGGCGACAAAATTACAAAGACAACGCAAACTACAAAAAACATCAGAATTTATATCTTTCGTTCAGAATTTTACTAATTAGCTAAATAAAATATGAGCAACTTTACCTACACAAGGTTGCAACATTGACAACTAGCTACTAAGCATTGACAACTTTTGTGACGGAGGTAAGAAAATTAGGAATGCTTAAGACCCTGAATTTATAGCTTCTGGCTTTGTCTGCCCGTGTCTATATTTCATATTACTCCCCGCAAAAAATGTTGAAAAATTCGTTCAATCCGTAACTTGCTGGACATACTTGAAGCTTGGTCATGAATGTGCAGAAACCTGTAGCCAATTGAATCTTTCGTTGCTTAATTTGTTTTCGTTCAATTAGTTTGCACCATTTTGCTGGTGTTATGGAAGATATAACTGAATCACTGACCACACGAGGAGGAAAGACTGATGGTTCTTCTATCTTCAAATGCCTAAGACCTGTGAAGTATGGCGGGTTTGTTTTGTGCAGTCATTCTTCAGCTGCATTTTTATCTACCGCATTCAATTTTTTCCTCTTTATAATTTTCACCAATCCCTGTTTGGAGCCTATAACAAACAAAAATGTTCTAAATTTCTTCAAAACTTACATACAATTTAAGCAAGTACCTGCCATAAAAATAAATTGGTATGCACTGTTTAATGATAAAATAAAAGGTAATTCTCCTATTGAGTTTTGATACTAGCTTAATACACTACAAACCTCAAGTGCATTACTATCTAAACACCAAAAATAGCAGAGAACATTATTTATATATAATTTATTCAAACCTAGTAAAATCCAAAACAATACACAAAAAAGAAAATGATAGCAAAAAATATGGACAGTTGAGATCGATAAAAAAAACGAATGGGGGTTGTTAAAAAAACTTTTTATCAGAAACCGTTACTTTCAGCCTGATGGCATGCATATTAATTCTGACTCATGAAATTTCTCAGTACGAAACTTTGCTTTTATCATGAAAACTTGCACGTGTAATTACGGTGCATCTCATTTCTGCCCTGAGTAAACTGACTACATGGGTGGCCTTAAGCAAATCTAGATGACGAAGTCAGGCAGTCATGAGTGGTGTATCTTGGTTAGTCTTTTCTACTATGTCAATTATGACTAGTAACTTAACGCATCACGTTCTGTACATGTAGGAGTACAATCATTCTAATAATGCCTCGTGAAATTGTAGATACACTATCATTTTAATGAGCAGTTCGAGTAAATTAAAATGTTCGGTTTCGGGTGTATGCGAACTTGCTGTTTTCTGCATAATAAATTGGCATGTGGGTACGAGTCCCACGGTCTTATTTATCTCTTGCTCTGTAATAAAACGTAACATGTACGCAAGCAATGAGGCCGTATCACGTACACATCAGCCAACAGTACACTACATACATGTACGGATCAGCCAACAGTACACTACATTCATTTACGCATCAGTCAACAGTACACTTCTCACATGTACACATCAGTCAACAGTACACTACATACATGTACACATCAACCAACAGTACACTTCATACCTGTATACACAACAGTCAACAATACAACTAACATGTACATATCAAAGAACACATACTGTAGGCTGTGCACAGTACAGCCCCAAAATATCTGGCTTGCCCTTCACTGTCCCAGCCGCAGCGACTCCCCGCTCACTCGCCCAACCAACTGTGATGCCAACTAGTCTTTAAATATATTATTTACCACTCTTAACTCGAGATAGCAGGAGCAGCAGCTACTGCCCTCAGCTCTGTATATAATGAAGACGTTCAAGCAGTTCCCATGTAGCATGAAGTGACGGTAAGTGCAAATAGAGATGCTAACTGGTGGAGCAGAACGCGTGTACAGTGGCGAGGCTGCCACACACGCGTCTCAGTCACTGGCAGCAAACGCCGGACGAACTTTAAACAGTGCTCGTCCGAAACCGTGCTGTCTTCTCTTCAACAACTCACTCGCATTTATTCATGTTTATATGTCTTTAATTTATGATAGTAAAATGAGCTGGCTAGAGAATACAAGAATACTCGCGTCGGTTGGCACAGTAATTAGAGGAAGTAGAGGCTGTTCCTACACGAACATAATTGGCGCTATCTGCAAGAATCGTTACTCAGGTGTAGGGGGTGAATTCGAACGCTTGCCCGCTGATTAATTAACCGGCTTGTCTAGCTGCCTCCCCTCTGCTGACAGCCAAGTCACCGTTCCTTTGCTTTTTATTTGACAGCAGCAGTTTACGAAGCTCATGCACGAATGAAATGAGACTAGTTGAAGGGAACGCGTTGTGATCTGGCGACAGCGGGGGCTTCTTGACGTCCGTTATGATGTGTCATGACCGTTAACTCCGTCACAGATGCTGTACGATAATTTGCGAGCAGCAGTGTAATAGGATTCAGGTCATTTTAACAGTGAAAAGCTTGGTAAATTTAGTAAGTACAGAACTGCTGGTTTGTTTAGTGATAATTTACACGTAATGGATTACAATTAAAAGTACCAAAAATTATGGAGAAATTAATATCTTTAAATGAGAAGAAATGCGTAGGATCCATAAACAGAAAATCTTCAAACACATAGTCAACCAAATCTTTACTTGAAAAGACTGCTCGTGCACGCCCTTCTTTATGGGTGGATGTCGCGTAACGAATATGAAGTTTTCTCCAATAATGAATGAAAAAATCTTTAAGATTTCTATCTAATCCCAGCGACATTATTGCAATTTAATAATCGCACGTAACTGGTCAATTTTTTGTTTGTTCGCGTCATGTAGTGCATGCATCCAAATTACTGACCTACACACGTCGCTATCAAATGAACTTTCGCACGGTGTACACATAATTAGTTCATATGTAAACATGCACCGAAAACTTGCACCGCCAATCCTTTGAAAATGTACCTGCCAGCATATCACAGTAACCACGAAACTTCGGTACCTTCAATATCGAAGCAAGTATTTTAACCTTTTCGGTACTGACTTCATCTCTGGTAGCCGCAGTCATTTTTCGCCTATTAAGATGCAGAGCAACACGTGTGTCTGTGCAAACGCTGGTAGGGCAGTGCAAGCTACAGTTTGATCAGGACAATGCAGTGACCGTAAAACATCACAAAGCATCTTTTTTTAAATTTGATGTTAAATATGTTGAAAAAGGTTCTGATATTTGCATCATGGTACCGAAAGGGTTAATATGGCGTAGGGTTTTCATAACAAATTCTAGCAGGAGAACATTGACATACTGGTGACATGCACGTCAATTGTGACTCGGACGCTGCTCACCAAGAAGTGGACACTTCCACCGTATCTCATGCAGTTATCTATGAACCACAGACGCCTGCAGCAAGCGTTTTCAAACGGTCATTTAAAAGGACGTTTTTTGTGCTAACAAAGCTTTCCTAAGCACGCAAAGCTCAGGTGGCTTTCTATTATGAAAGGTTTTGGTACTGCGGTTTTTCATCCACTTCGCTCCGTACTGAGGATTTGTTTTTGTTTGTTCTAGAACAGCGGTGGGCATCTTCTTTAGGCCTCGAGCTTGCGTAGCGAATTCTTTGATTAGGAACTAGATTGATAACTAAATGTTTGCCTTCCTGAAAGTCACGCCCGTTCAGAATGGTCTTATCAGTGACAGTCACTGCATTGCTGGAACAACAGAGGCGACAGAAGCTTGTTTGTACTTGTGTGTACGAACTTTAAAGTATTCACAATCAAAACCTGCACTTAATTGAAAATGAAAAACTATGAAGTATTCATTGGAACATAATATCCTCGAACGCAAACAATTGCTCTTCAGACGCACATTCTTTCAACAACATTTTTGAATTCTAAAAAATCTTGACTTATTTCGCAAACATCACGGATTACATTTTTTCCAGTCTTTCAAATTAGGAGCCAAGAACATTAAATACGGCCTTAATTTTCATGCGCGCTCACTTAAGTAAATTCGAAGATAAATCAGGAAACCGAGAACAATAACAGGACAAAATGAACCGCTGGCAGCTTAATCTGGATCAGGGGTTCCCACCTGGAGTACATGTACCTCTAAGGGTACATTTGTTTATCGAAAGTGATACATTTAATCTAATCTTATACTAAGAATGACCGTCATGTGCTTATATATTTATTTATTTATATGTTTCGTGTCACTTTCAAAAAAATTAGAGATCCAGAACCTTATATACTCGAGTCCGTATCGTGAATACCGAGTTCGGTGGGGTATTGCCCTATGATTCGGGTACATTGTACTCGAATATGACACGAATTGCAGTCAATTGCAGCAGTAGAAAACGAAGTGTCTTAGTTTTTACAAGGAATGTTTTCATTAACGAAATACTCAATTAAAACGTTTGTCCTTTGTAAATATATATGACTAAATATATTGCATTGCGTTCTTATATGTAATTTTATTTAATATCTTTCCAACAGCATTTGCCATCAATTTTGATGGCAAGGGTATTATCACATAATCTCTGCCATCATTTTTGACGGCTGGGTACACTAGTGTTAGTTTATCGTTCCTGAAACCTTAAAGTTTTATTAAAAGTTCAGTGGAATTTAATTTTTCTACTCACCTTTCTGTCATAAAAATTCAGGAGTATATGCACATCTGTCGAAATACTGAAGGGGTACAGAGGAAGAGAAAGGTTGAAAACTCGTGATCTAGATGGTGCTTAACCTAAACAAAGAATTAAAAACACTGCTTAAAATAATTGAAATTCTGAAATTCCTCTAAAATTTCACGGCTCTAGAAAAAATATTGTGCCCCAGACTTTGAGCCAATTTTGAGAGCATCCCACTATATAATAATTCACAGTTTGTTGCTCGCTTGCTTGGTAGGTCCGTCTCTCGGTGACGCTCTTAAGGATTTAGATAAGAGAAAATTCGGCAGGGTACACATGTATTGTAAGCATTGTATTGTGGATACCAAAGGCACATCCTTCAATGTGGAAATTCCTTCGTCGCAAAGCCCGCGTCCACTGGCAAATCGAACGAAAATTCAGTAAAAAAAATACGTGAATTTTTCACGTGTGGGTCTTCCAGTCAAAAGCATAACCGCCACCAAAACGTGCAGGAAACAGACATCGACGACCATTGATTGCTTCTCTTCCTGTTTGTGCTAAGACCTCATATTTATGGAAACACACATTCTCAAAATCCGCATTGTAGAAATAAATATTCTGATGCAAGTCTCGGACACCTGTCAACGCTAATCCGTCACCATTTTAGAGAGAAAAACGCAAGTCTTCTGCATACGTACAGCTGTACTTGCAAATTCTCAGAATCTTCACATCATTACAAAAATGAAAAATAAACGAACGGTGCAATAATCAAAAGTTTCCATAAGGTCAATCTGCACAGCAACTTAAAATCTCATTCCTCTCACACTTGTCAAGAATTGAATGACGGAAATTACAGTACAATTTTCTAAAATCCCACATGGTTTTGAAGGTGCTCATATCTAAAGAAACTCAACCAGCAAATTGACTAACCTTAGCACAGAGACCATTTTTCCTCATTGTAATTTTGAACTCATTCATAAATAGTACTGTCGAGTAGATGTGAACGTCTAAACATTAACACGTTGACTCCGAAGTGGTACGTATGTGTACCACTTAGGTTAGGTTCTGTAATTTTTTCAGATCCTTCTAGCGACTATGCGTACAAAGTGAAGTTTTACACCAATCAGGCAATCGGAGTCAACGTGTTAATACCTTGCATCCTGACAAAAACTCACTTCGATTTCAGGCTTTCCCTCTTCAGTCTTGCTTACTTTTCTTCGACATATTGCGTCATTTTGGTGGATTTCAAGTCACGTTTTTTAGTGTGCGATTATCAACAACAATGGTGTTAACGGTACATGAAAATTCCTATACTTTTCTCTCTCATTTGTACAAATCATACATCAATATCTTTATGAATTTCTCACCTAAAATGTAGAAATGAAAATTACTTTTACATCAAGTTTATAGTCAAACAGTTTCTCCCACTTCACAAGTTTAGACTGGTATTTGTGCAATGTAAGAACACATGCACATCACCTGGACTCCAAAGTTTAAACTAGAACTTGAATAACGTAAATAAATGCTTATATCACCTGAACTCCGGAGTTTATAATTAACATCCATATTACTTGATACCTGACCATAGCATAAACTAAACATTTGTACAATTACTTTTAATCATCTTTTGAAAGAAACACTTCTTCTTCAATGTAAAGATCAAGCATTGGCCTTGCAAAACATTTTATTTATGCAAGACAATGCTCGTTAAATTAAGTCAATGCATAATAACTAGGCAGGACCTTGCCTCGCTGATAAAAAACAACAAGAATTAGATGGCAAGATAGAGACAGTGATCTTCGTCAAATTAAAACACAATTGAAAATTTGTGAGCTCATGTTATTAAGTGCGAAATTTATGCAGATGGGCCCCACTTGACTTCAAAATTAGCGGTAAGACATGCTGTAAAAGTTGCTTTAAAATCTGTTTCCGTAGTTTATACGAATAAAGAATTGAAAGATCAAACGAACAATCGTGTCTTAGAGGTCATTTAGACCCGTGTCTTAAAATTTAGAAAGAAATCTTCAAGCACAACAATTATTTCATAAATTTAGTTATTAATATTCGTTGTTTATATCTGTAATTTTAGCTCTTCTTTGGTCATTAATTCAAGCTAAAAACTACGTAAGACGAATATCGTGAGTTGCTGAAATTAATTACTTTTAAAAAAATACATCTATCAATATAGAATACCATAGCATAAACAATGAATAAAACAATTACCTCTGATCGATTACACAGGATGCTTTTGATACTTGTTAATTTATTTCTGAACACACTGTATTTTGGAAAACAGAATGAACCACTAACGTGAGTCGCACTGCAACTATAATGCAACTAACAAATTGTTTTTTGAGAAACTTTATGGGCTGAAATATTTTAATTATTTTCCTAATGGAAAATATTCTCTTAACAGCGAACTACGATGGAAAGCTGGCCAACACACGAAATTGAAAGTTAATTATTTATTAGTGAATGAAGAAGTATAACATTGAAATTCAGAGTAGAAACTAAAAAAAAAAGAGGTATGATTTAGACTTAGAAACTGGTTCATCGCAAAACTACAAAAAAACATTCACGAGTGTATTTTACATAATAAGATATCAAACAAATTAGTTGGTGTTGCAATACTCGCGTGAAAATACCGACATATTTGGCATCAAATGTACAGTATTGTAATACTCGTGTGACACCGTACTGACATGTACTTGGCATCAGATGTACGATGTGCGTTAAAATTATAGCACCTCCAATTACTTTCTCACAAGTTAATAACAGCAAAACTGTGAAACTTATATGATTTTTCGACGTAATTTCCCTGCAGCCGTACACTTTTTTGTAACGTTAACGCCATGATTCCAAGGCCGCTGCGAACGCTTCTTTAAGAGTCTGGAAAATTAAAATTAACGGCACGGCCAGTGAATGTGAGATCACGGGGAGTATCTTTCATCGTTGGAAACAGCCAGAAGTTGCTAGAATAGCCAGGTCAGGTGAGTAGAGAGAATGAGGAATCACTTCAAAGTTCTCGTCAAAAAGAAATTGCAGCATCGCGTTCGCTCGATGTGTTGATGCGTTGTCTTGGTGAAAGAGCACACGTGCAGCCTTTCCTGGTACCCATCTGGTGGGACACTTTTTGCACTTTCGGGTTCTGATGCAAAATTGTGTACACAAATCCTACGGAAATGCCAACTTTTCAGGCGGTGTTTCACACTCATTCAGCGATTCTCCAAAAGAACTTTTTCCATTCGCTCTACTATGTCGTCAGACTGGTTGGTGCGAAGCCGAGACTGTCTTGATTGTTATCACACCACGTTTTGTCTTCTTTGAACTGTCGCACGTTAAATACATCCATCACATCCTTACCATACCACTCAACTGGTGATGAATTTTAATTGGTGTCACAACACTCAAATGGAGAAAACAAATAATTACACGCTAATCTTGCAAATGAAAACGTCGCCATTTTAAGTATCATCAACAGTTCTCACTTTCGCCGCTGCCGCTAAAAAGTTTTGTGTGCCGTACAGTGCTGCCATCCCTGTCTCACATTCACGAATATATGCATATTTTAAAATTAACCGCATATTTCTCTCTGTTTTCAGTCCTGAGAGAAATAACCGGAGGTGTTATAACTTAAATGCACCTCGTATCGAGTATCACAATATTTGCGTGACACAATATCGACATATACTTGGCATGAAAAGCACAAAGTAAAATATGCAGCGGAATAAATGGGGTTTAAATGCATAGCATGAATTAAAATGGGCAAATGAAAAGAGAAAGTTTGATGCCTGCCTAATGAATTCATCATGATAAAAAAAATGACGAATAATAGCCAAAAGAAAAATTCTTGAGATTACCTCAAAGTTAGTTAATTGATAAACAATACGGTTTGATAATTCCTACTACATACGAGTAATTGGACTTACAACACAAACCACGATTAGTGTGATGCCATTTCTCAAAAATAACGTGCACAGTAACACGCGTCAGGGAATCTAAGCCGTAAGTCCCATGGCAACACCGACAATAAAATGACTTACAAGGAGCGCACAATAAACGTTTACCAATCCATCAGAGCGGGGACAAGCTTCATTTCTGTAGGAGAAAGCTTCTGTGTGTACATACAGTACACAGAGGGTCGTAGTACGCGTACATGTATGGATGTGAGACACACCCTACAGTCTACACACGCGTGAGTGTAGAGCGTGTCAGAAACATGATGCAGAAATACGCAGGGCTGTCGAACCACACTGACGAGTAACACTGACCTGTATAGCAGTGGTGATTTCTTCAAGCAAAAATGATTCATTGAAAAATGCAAGAAAGCAATTAATTAAGACATTATTATGCTCATCACCATAAGTAATTGTGTACATGACAAATCACCATATTTTCCCATAAATACGAGGATGATATAATGAAAGGGAGGAAACACGTACGCTTTTTATTTATGAATATTCACAACTAAAAAATTTCATAATTCAAATATGTATTTTCCCCGTACGCTAAGAAAAATTAACTTCCAAACTACATATAACTTCCAAAATAAGAAAACTTCTCAGTTCTCTCACTCAAGGTTTTGTAATCAATACGTAGAGGCTAATACCAACAAGCGTCATATTACACCCTTTGAGTATAACCCGCCTCAGTATTTCCTGAAACATAAGAACAAATGAAGCATCTTGTGTGCGCTCTACTGCACGAGGTTACGGATGGCATACATCGTGCTCAATGATAAATTTACCATGTATGAATAACAAGAAAGATTTTCCTTGAAATCCCAGGAGTAATTAATTCAACTATTATCACAAATTGGGTTAAAATCCTTTAGGCAATCGATTAGCTTTGATCAATCATCAATAAAAGTCATGTTGACTTGAGAGTAAGTAAATTAATGATTATCATTGGCAAATTAGTAAGCTATGACGCTAACACTGAACTTCTGAAAGGTACACCGCAACTACACACACACTCCCATGACGAACATAACGAGTCACTTGCGCCACGATATTGATCGTGGGCGAGTCTAAGTCTTGCCCGTGTGACGAACTCTTCAGGTGCTGCAGCAAATATATAAAGAACCCTTCTTACTGAAGGTAGACCGTTGCGAAATGAAGTGTATTCTTCCTCATCAAGGTCGGCCGCTACGAAACGAAGCGTACCCTTCAGTCCCATTCTTCTCTGAAGGCTAACCGTTGTGGTTTACTAAAACACTTCCACCTAGAGTGCTGAATCAGGTTCATGAATCACAGAACATGAAGAGGCATGGCTGTCAAAGATGACGGAGGTGTGACCAAGTCTTAACGGTGATTGCAGCTGTCTGCAAACACTCGCACAGGACGGTAGATGCTCAAGCAAGTAAACCCATGACATATCTGATGTGAGATCTAGCAATAAAAATGGGCAATGATGCGCTGTGGTCGCCTCATGTACCAAGAGTAAGGTGAGTAAATATTGACATTGACCCATAACTTAGCCAGCAGCCACTTGTTAAGTTCAAAAGGGCCTCATAATTCCATGTATTGACGTGTACACATGCATTGTTTTCCTGGTGCTCCCAGGGGATGCGCTGAACAGGATTGTCTTAAGCGATGGACTAAGAGAATTTCCATCGGAAATCCTTTTAGTGAATCTAAAGGATTTCCATGGGAAATCCTTTTAGTCGCCACCGCACTGGATCTATTCCTCGATCGTGTCTTTGACTAGCGTTGCATTCTGTACCAAAGGACTCGACGTGAAATACAAAACCTCAAGAAATTAAGTTAATCGAGTGCTTACACAATGACAAATTGAAACTAAGATCGACGAATTGATTGAAGTCGATCACGATTATTTATTCGTCTCTTAAAGTAAAGATCTTTAAGACCGTCTGAAAAGACAAAAAAGGCTACACACAAAGAAGAGATTCAGGAACATATTTTCAACATTAATGACTCCTTATAAGAAGGTAACATTCCACAGTGTAAGCCGGATTGAAGTTTGTATTTAGTCAGTAGCTTCATTGGCTAAATGTGTTTACTAACTCTAACAGGATAATTACATCACCACACAACGCGTAGTTCTACCACTACATCTTCTCACTATAAGAAGGTAACATTCCACAGTGTAGAAGAATTCTTACACTGTATATAAGGGTAGTTCTTTCCTATTTCTTGTTAATTTAAAAGATTCCGGGGTTTTCAAATGTTCGTTGTAGAAAAACTGTTCATTATTAAAGGGGAGCAACAATTATTCAAACAACGCTCACTAATTCAAATATGTATCTCCGATAAAATTAAATATCCGCTATTTAATAGATATACATATGTTTGTTTTTGAATTGACCAGCGCTGTTCAAATAATTGTCAGATAACTATAATAATTCAAACAGTTTTTCTACCTCAAAACGACCATTTAAAATCACGGGACCCTTTAAATAAATTAACAAATAAATAAAAACCACTCTACTGTATGGAGCTGTACATGGAGAGACTTGAACAGCAGCAGGAGGCATCTCATCGTGACAGCAAATGAAATTAAGTGGACACGTGAAGCATTGAAAGCAAGAGGTAGATTATACGGAAACCAGCATCCACATCAAAACCAAGGAAAAGTAGAAGAAATAAACATAAGGAGTGCTAAACTACGACGAATAATATTAATCCCCAACAGACTTTCTCCTGCAAGTTTTGCTGACTTGGTGGTGAGTAGCAAAGGTTGCCACCTAGGAGCGCTAAGCCCTCAAGGCACATTGACGAGGACAGACACCATCAGTATTCCCCTCTAAATATTGGCATAGAATCCTATTTACTCCGGTGGAGAGCTCAGTCATGAAACGCTGAAAAAGGATCCCTTTTAACGCACTCCCTCCCCCACTCCTCCCCTGGGATGCCAAGAAACTGTTGTGCAATGAGGTGGAACAAGTAATTCCAGCTAATAAATTAAATTAGGAATAAATTTTCAGACTACACACCTGAACAACACAATGAAAATAAAATATCAAACATTACTAAGCAGTATAATTGAGTATCTTTAAGTTTGTATACATAATTTGTGCACAAATATCAAAATTAGGAATTGTAAAAAGTATCTGGACACTTCATGCAGAATCTTTTAGTAGTATTCATTGCGAAAATTTCTTCCATGTACGATCTAGAAAATACTACAGACTGTAAAGTCTCTTTGGTTGGTAAACTGTCGCGTTATATATAAGAGTCAGTCATCATTTGGACGCAGCTCCATCAACTCTACAAAATGCTTAAACAACGTAAACTGTCAAATGAAAGAAACGTTTAAGTTTAATGTATACTACAAATTAGAGCAATCAAAATATTTTCAAAAGCTTGAATACTGCTGTCAGCATAGTAGGGTACATTAAAAAGAAATAGAAAAGGCTTGCTACTATTGAAAGTTTTCAATGAGCTCAAGCACCAAGTAAAACATGTCAGATATGGCCATCGTCTGAAACGAAATGTAGAAGATGATCCCTTCGTCACTAGAGAATAACCTCTAATCTTTGTGCTAGTGAGACTCAGATTTAGAAAAAGAGCCATTAGTAATGAGCTTCGTCACCACAATTGAATTCACGATTTTCTCGCAGGAAGACATTATTGAAGAAATCTCACAATTACGATTATAATTTGCGAGATTATTTAAAGTGTGACGCTGACTTTTTCAAACATTTATCGTCGGATGAATCAAGGATCGATTTTTTTTTGCCACGATGATGCAACATTATGGATCATTCTGGACGCAGCACATGTTTGGAGATGAGACGGAACTGCCGATGACCTAAAAAATACGATACCTACCGCAAAGCATGGTGACGGAAACAATTGTTTGGCTTTGTTTCTCCTTCAACAGCACAGGATCACTAGGGGTAATTGAAGGAAAATTGAATAGCACCATGTATTGCAAGATATCAGGAGATTATGCCCAGATCAGTGGAAAACTTTAGCTAAGAAATTGCTGGTGGTTTCAACACGGCGACGGCCCCATTCCCACTGCCAAAGCCACCTGTGACTAAGTTCAAAAATACTAATTTAGATTTGTTATCACAGTTCAGCTAATCACCGGATTTAAATCCAATTAAAAAGTCAAGGGGAATACTAAAGGAGAGTGACAGACCTTTATGAATTAACCCGTTCGTGGTCACATTAATATACACGTAGTTTACCTTCTGTGGTCACGACAAATAAAAGAAGTTTTACCCCCCCAAACAATTAAAAATTACCTACGAAACAAAGAAACAAGACTTGAAACAACATTTTAGCGCGCAGAAGTTATTTGAAAAACATCAATTGATGTGAAAAACCTGCGGTAATTAAAAAAAAATTCACGTCAATTGACGTGGAAAAGCACGAACGGTCTGCCCCCTAAGAGGAATGGGCTAGGATTCCGGCGAAATTCTGCCAACATTTAATTAAAGTATAAAAGTGGCGTTCAAGAGCAGTATTGACGAATGACAGCGGTACAGCGTAATATTAATTCGATTTTCCAAACGTGCTTATAATTTATAAGCCTCTATTTTTGTTATTTCCATATACATTAGTGATGGGTAAATTCGTACATACTTGAGAAATTTGTTTTAATGCTTAGTTATGTTTCCAATTTCAAATTAATCATTTTTTAATAATCTAAAATTCGTATCATGTCTGAAAGTATATTCAAAAAGCACTTTCAAACTATCAAAATACTCGTTCCATCCCAGCGTCAATATATTCACGTCAATTCTTTCGAAGAATTATGATACACTTCTCTTCTCTACAAGTCATTGCTGACTCAGCTAGTAATCGACGTCAGCATATACTCAGCATACTCTTGACGCAGCAGAAAAAGTGTTAACCCTTCAACGACCAACTTATTTCTCAACTGAACAAAACATTCCGTTAATTACCACTCATATTCACTCGTTTCTTACGTAATTTTACCTGAATTTTCAAGGAAACATTTGGAATACGCGACTGAAGTGAATGATTTACAATACTTCAAGCAAACCAATGATCTTCCTAGGGTGAATGTCAAAATTTAACTCGTAACCTCCGAGAAGACCAGTGCTATAACCAACAGGCAGCCCTCGCTAGTCAGGGCCCGTCCAAAGAAGCGCTTTTTACTTCCATGGTAGACCGCGTAGCTCAGAGGCGTCCAGACCTGCGCTGATGACTCCCAAGCATCACAGAGTCACTGACTTGAAAAAAACTCCAGACAATACAATCCAGACACATTCAGGTCAAATCATTACACATTTAATATGCATCGAGATGAAATAATTGTACGTAGGACACATTCAGTTAGAATAATTGTACATCTAAGGCACATTCAAATGAAATGATGGTACATCTAATACAAATTCAGCTAGAATGATTGTACTTCAAAGACATATTCAGCTAAAATGATTGTACATGTACGACATTAAAAAACATTTGTACATTTACATTTGAAGTAGGCCCTATATATTGCTTGCTCTATGCTCCAAAATTCTTCTCCCAGCTCAGCGCCGGCAACCCTGACTGATGAATTCGAAACCCATGTACTCGACCCAGTGAACACAGGACAGTTTTTGAGGCGCGGACATTCAATCAGCGCCACTGAGAGCGGCTGTGTTCCGCGCAATCGCCTCCCCGCAGCCTCCATGGATCTGCCAAGAACGCGATCACTTCACCGCCACGAAAGAGAGAGAGGTGCAAGCCCAGCCTGTGCGTCTATTTGAACGTGCGGCAACAATCAGTACGCGGCAACAACCGGTACTAGAACTGCTCGCGATTTCATTTTCCAGCCACAATAGACGCAGCTTCCACTTCTGATTCCGGGGGGAAATTAAGCTTTATAAATAAGGTAAGAGGAGCACGGCCCGTACAAGGCGTCAGGCAGCAGGCATCGTGCATACCGTGCTCCAAACATCGCATCTGCACCTCTTCCTTCTGAGCTCAAATTCAATTTCCCACGTTCACGGGTCCGACGACACGGACTTACTCGTCCGTTTGTTCGCGAGATCGAAGCAACTGAGAAGAAAGAAAGGGTCGGAGTCCAACTTGCTCCTGTACTTCATTAATTTGCACCCAAGGAGTGAGGGATGGTGAAGCATTCATTCTGAAACGTGAGATTAAATGAAACAGGCATTCATGTAGACCACGTTACGGAGGCCATGGTTCCTCAGCAAGGAAGATCTACCGACATACAGAAAATGAAGGTAAAGTAACTCCAGTTTTCGAGATCCTAGGACGGATCACACTGAATGAGGTAGCTGAGTCCGAGTCAGCGATGGGAAAACCGGAGGCATGCAAGACGATGGAGTCGGAGTTGAGTTTTAAAATCAACCACTCCTCAGAGTAAGGGTCAGTAATGATGCATAACTTCTGAAAGCGCAAAGTCCCTTGACACATTGAAGAACAATTCCTTTCAATGTAACCGCTGAGAATACAGTAAATAAATTGTACATGCTGCTCACGCGACCATGTTGATGGAGAGAACACACTGGTGGCATAATGAGCATGAAAGATTTTCAAGACCCGAAAAAAATATGAGCGTCCCCTCTTTCATGCATTTTTCATTATGAAGGCAAGCACAACGCGAAAATGGGTTTAGGTCTCCATGTATTTCTTCCACCAAGTTAACAATTCTCCACAAATGGCAGGCGCACACAAGATACACAAGTTATCATTACTTCAATTCAGACATCTAATGTAACTCCAGAAGCTGACAACGCATGAACCTATGAAATGAACTATGAAATTATAGAACCACTAGGCTAGTACATCCACGCCTCAACCTAGCGCTGCCTGTATGGAGGCAGAGTCTAGAGTCTGACATCACAGTAACACGGCACCTTGGCAGAGTCTGACATCACAGTAACACGGCACCTTGGCAGAGTCTGACATCACAGTAACACGGCACCTTGGCAGAGTCTGACATCACAGTAACACGGCACCTTGGCAGAGTCTGACATCACAGTAACACGGCACCTTGGCAGAGTCTGACATCACAGTAACACGCCAGGCAGAGTCTGACATCACAGTAACACGGCACCTTGCAGAGTCTGGAGTATAGAAAGCCTCGACACTACGTTTGTACCCCTCATACACGGCGTAGAAACACATGCAACTTATCTTACAGTGTAAACTTCAATACACGAGATCAATGTCAACAAAGGTTAACGAAATCAGTAATTCGCAAAACCTCTACACCCCGAAACATGGCAGCATAATCAACGTACATAAAAAGTGCCCAAAGAAGCAGTAAATTAGTTTGAACAAGTCCCAGGTGATAAGAAAACATCAAAGCTCGAGAAAATGACACAAGAACATCGAAGCAAGAAGGTAGGATCCGCCAGGATCTAGCAGAACATCTCCTGCACAATCATAATAATAATGAGGTCATTCGGTCAAACACGGTAGAGAGCCACAGAAAGAAATCTCTTTATCTGGAACTCTCTCTCCTCATCACAGCAACTGCACAGACACACACAAGCTTGGGCTGACCCTCACCGTTACTCTCTTACTGCCTTGGGACGAGACAAAATCCTCTGGAGGCGAGCGAAATGCTAAGGACTGCGCCCAAGTTATCGTGCATTCATCAAAGTTTCGCGCACAACTCGGCCTCGCTCACAAGTCTCGTAACTTCCGCGTCGCATCCGAGCTCCATGAACAGCCAACGAAATTGAAAATGGCAAGAAAATCAAATCATGATTGAAGAGCCTTCAAGAACGTCCCTCTTATTAAATTCCTCTTTGTTGCGCATTGATTTCACGGTCCCTCGACGACAGAGCACTGAGGCATAGGCGTACACTCGCAATAAACAGGGTAGTGTCTGAATGTTGGTCTCAACTCTTGCATTTGTTAAGTAGTTTTCCATCATCCAGTATCTCAACTCTGGATTTGCTAAGCAGCACTCCATTATAAAGCATGTTAACTCTGAATTCATCAAGCAGTACTGCATTATAAAGCATGTTAACTCTGAATTCATCAAGCAGTACTGCATTATAAAGCATGTTAACTCTGAATTCATCAAGCAGTACTCCATTATAAAGCATGTTAACTCTGGATTTATCAAGCAGTACTCCATTATCCAGCATGCTAACTCTGAATTCATCAAGCAGTACTCCATTATAAAGCATGTTAACTCTGGATTTATCAAGCAATTTACCATTATCCAGCATGTCAACTCAGGATTTATGAAGCAGCACTCCAGTATACGGCGAGAGGATAACGCACAGAAGTGAACCCGCACTGATTTCCCTGCTCCAGAGTCATTCTCTGGAACACTATTTTTAATTGTTTCCTCACATGGATAAATAATAATCCTAATTCCTACACTACAGACTAACTGAAAAAGAGTTACTTGAATTTTATTACTATACATTAGAATCTAAAATACCATCTGATCGGCACTCACGTAAACCACGTTACCCAAAACATGGTTCCTCAGCAGGAAGAACTGCCAGTCTACCAAAGTGTCAGTCAAATATTTAACTACAATTTATTAAACTTATAATTTTATCTAAAAACTATTTAGCTTATAATTTTAGTGGTCAATTTATTTCAAATGGATGGTTCGTTAAAAAGAGGCTCATAACGTTTACCGGTCGCTGAATGTCCGCACTCTGCTCGATTATCACTCTAGCCCTAACGAATTTTCATAACGGCGAGTTATCAACTAACTCGATAATGTTTACTTGACAACTAGTAGACCACATGTGAAAAATGATGCATTTTTAATAGTTATTCGACGCATTTGGTATCCGCACACTTGACGTACATACACTGTAACACATAAAATTTAATGTTTTCAAAAGTTCAATTTTCGATTTTCACATCGGTGTCAGTGATACCGATCATACAGGGCGTCCCAAAAAAATATTTACATTTTTAAAAGACTAGTTTGAATACTACTGGAGCTATATGAGGCTGGGACAGGTCTCATACGAAAAAGCAAGACAAAGTTTTATTTTGTATCCAGAATACGTTGTTACCACCTTATGTACACCAGTAGTATTCAAACTACAGCCTTTTAAAAATGTAAACAATTTTTTGGGACAACATTCTTTGTGTACACGCTGCATAGTACACAGGTGTAACAGTTTATAGAACAATACGAGTCGCTTGACAGTCCAGATCTAGAGCTGCGTGCGATGTGTGGGGCACGAAATAATTGCCTACGGCAGCTAGAAGACTTGTTTGCACGCGGCCATGAAAGAAACTCCACGTCTATGTATGCCACTTACGGACCAATCGAGACGTGGAACAAAATAATTCTAAATTTGGTCTCTGACGTAGTCCTGTAAAATCTGGTCCTTGAAAAAATATGGAACCTTCAGTACAGCCTACAACAGCACGGTGGTCTTGCATCTCGATCCTAACATATTGCTGGCTAATTGAAAATTGTGAAATAAAACAAAGAGTGAAACTTTACCCACACATGATGAATCAGAAGTAGGAGTTCCATAAAGTTAGTAAGTTTACTGCAGTAATGCTACTCATGCAGCACACGGGGTTTGGGGCGTAGAGGGGGGAAGAGAAAGGTGGCTCCCCGCTGCCCTCTACACTCCGAGCCCGCCGAGTACGGTGTGTATGCACAGTATCGCCAGAAACAAAAATTGCACGAACCTATGAATGATTTAAATATTCGTTCAGTGAATGGGTTGCGTTGAATCAATGATATATTTCTATCAATGACCAATAGAAGATGCGTATGACAGTCCTGTCAATGGGTATATATGATACGCATACATTTCTGCCAATACGTAATAATGACACGCATGATATAGATCTGTGGAGTGATATAAATAATACGCATAATATAGATCTGTCAAAGGGTATACATGATACCATGATATAGATCTGTGGAATGATATAAATAATACACATAATATACTGTAGATCTGTCAGAGAACTATTTTTAATTGTTATGAATAACACATGATACACAAGATATAGATATGTACATGTTACGTATGACAGAGCCAATTGGTTTGATGCAGACGTATATTTCTAATTGGAAAACTGAAAGCTCGACATTTGAACGAATATTTAATTCGTTGATTATAACATCAACAGTTCATTCAGATGGTGCATGGTAACAAAAAATGAAACATCATAAAGCATGAAGCCCAGACACATTTGGGGTTTAATACTTCGATGAGGCCTTCCACCAGCTGTCTTGTACGCAGCAAACATTCATGCAATAAATGTAACAAATGGAAGCCAGCAGGTACGCGTGCAAATTGTAAATACTTAACTTATTCATAAATTTAAAATTCGGAATAGAAATATCAATCTCTAAGAACGTTTTCCTTAAATTAAAATGCGGGATAAAGAATTCTTGAATTAAAGTGGACAAAAAATTTGAACCATTATATAAGTTTTAATATTAGCTAAATGGAGTTAATGAAACAATTTATTTTTCAAGAGTTAATGACACGCATTCATTTATTTTACAGAAGTTAGTAAAATTCGGTTAATTCTATGTGACGAAAAGGTTGAATCGTCTTCCGGCACTAGTCTAGTATTTTACAGCGTATTGCTACCCACAGAAGTGAAAGTCTGTTCCACGTTTAGAATTATTGAGAACTCGTCCTGCACTCGTGCGTGCAACACATCCCTAACTAGCATAATATTTTTTTGTAGTGGAGGAATGTAGTTGAACTGCACAAGGCGTAGGCCGCAGGCGCTGGACGGTTGCACTTAAACGTGCATGTAGCGCACATACGTGATCCCTGCAAGCAGTCTATGACCAGGTCACTGCAGTCTATGACCAGGTCACTGCAGTCTATGACCATGTATGTAAATACATAAATGTACGAAAAAAAGTGAGGGAATTAACGAAGAGAGAGAAGAAAACGACAAAGAGGCGGAAGGCATGGAGGAAGAGCCGATAAAGGGGTATTAGAAAACGGCATTGACTCATTTGAAAATTTGATGATGTCTTGAACTGCCGAGTGTTGTTCATGTGAACTCATGGTTGACAGTGAGAACACGACAGGATCTACCTCTCACGGCCCCTTAACATAGCAACTAACAAAGGATACCTAATAATAAATACGCGGCCGCATACTTGGTTGAGTTCCACTGGCTTAGGGAGCCAGGCTCACAAGGTTGTAGCGCTCATATTTTGCTTGAAGCTTCTGCGTGTTCCAATGCTTCGGTATTCCTCACGATAAATTCTGTGTTTTCCTGTACTAGATTTGACGCTGCAGATTGTGCATCTGGCGTTCTTTGATAGCAGCGGATATCTCAGAAGAACACAGCTCTGTATGAGGGAAGCTTGCATGGCTGCTGCACTCACGCAGCGCCTCTGTAAGACCGAGTGCTCGCGTGGCTGAGCAGGTGGGGCGTGGGGGAGACAACAGCGAGGGGGAGGATGGAGATGAGTGAGTGAGTGTGTGTGGGGGAGGGAGAGGAAAGGAACTCTAGCACCTCAGTCATGCGGCGCTGTTGGAGCAGCTCCCGTGGGCGCACAGGCACCGCGCACCGCCGGCCTGTCGCTCGTCCTCCGTCTCCACTGCCACACTCCTCCACCTCCTCCTCCTGCCGTGCTGGCTCAGAGGGAGGAGTGGAGGGGGGCTTTACATGCGCCTCTATAAGTACGTGTCCATCTACCGCCGCCATAACACCATCGCTTCTACTCCACCACCCATCACAGTACCACAAGCGCACTCAGCTACACGCACAGCCGCTCTGCGATCTCGCCAGAACACTGAACTGCTGCTGCACACTCTTCCACCTCATATTTACTCCAATACAAAATTTCACGAGTCTGTGAGTGATGGTAATATTAGTTCAGAGGATGGGTAGCATAAGGAGTTAGAGTTTTCAATGATAAAACTGTGTGTTTCTGACACAGTCGTGTGTTTACTACTAAGGTTTATTGCATTAATATCTATTCTGTTCAGTAATTTAAAACCATTTGAGAGACTAGTTCTTCATCCGTGTTTTAAACCTAGAACATACATCTCTTAAGCAACCATAAAACCACTTAAAATTCGTATATGCTGAAGAAATTCAGAAAAAACGCGCGTCAAATCAAGAAGTCACACGGCACATACGAGGTATTTCTGCAGAGGCAATTACCGTGACCACGTCGTTGAGAGCATGAGAGGTGGCATGCTAGTGTGTGCATAGGCAGGGTGAGGCAAGATCACCTCACGCATTTGTAGGGTTCATTAAAGCATCGTGTTTGCTCGTCCAACTCGTGTAGGTGACTCAGAACAAAATGAAACACAATGAAATTATATGCGTAGTCTGAAAATAAAAACATTCTTCGTTGCTTACTCTCTTTCGCTCTTAGTAATCCCACGAATGAGTTGGGTCTTTTTGCCACGCCCTGTATGAAGCTTCTAATTCTTTGTGGTTAGAAGTGATGAGTTCTAAACTTGGATTCTCTTACTTAGAGACAGACGACTGTACTTTCTGACTCGAAGTACAGTCAGGAAAGTAGTGGCGAGTGATAAGCATCACGCAAGGCAAAAATCCGATGGAAAAAAATAAGATGACAGCCAGAAGCAATGAGAAAACGCACGGAAAGGGTTCGCAATAATCTTAACACTCGTCAAAATTATTGTAAGAACAAAATACAAATATCTTTAGCAGAGAAATCAAGCGCAATGTTACACAAGTACATAATTATGAACACTAACGTCAGCTTGTCATATTCCATAGCTGCTTCCAATAGCATCCTCTGTTTAACATGTTAAGTACGAAGTGACCCACCGGTGGGTCACTCAGGTCAAGTTCTGTAATTTTTTCAAAGCTTTTTAGTGATTGTATGTACAAAGTCAAGATTTGCAGCGGCTAGGCAACCGCACTTAACATGTTAAAAGATCCCGAGTAGAGATTCAAATGTGCTAGTAATTTTCGGAGCCTGTAGAGGGCAGTCAGACAACAAACACGTTTCCTGCAACCACGGTTTCAACTTCTGTGTACAATTCAACCCTTTGCTAGCAACACTGCATCAATACACGCAACACAAAGTACACACTTGTATTTTTCCTTAATTTATAATATTTGCTCCTCGACGTACAAACGAGCGGGGAACATCGCTCAAAATGCAAGTCGCTCGAGACGCAAGAAATCCTAAATCCTAAAATCCTATTTTATTCGTAATAACCCAGGTCACAAGGTCTATTTAAGCACTACAGGGTTTACGCACTAACCTACACACACAGTGGACAGGACATAGTGTGTCCTATGCACCGTGCCTTCCACATCACAATGCCAAGAGGCTTACTTCCCTGCAAGTTGCCTAGCAGACTCAGCACGTAGCAAGAATTTGGACCATAAGATGGTCCAAATTCTTGATGTGATGGCTGCAAGTCCACCACCATCAAGCAGAGGCGGAAATACATCATGCATGATTCGAGGTCGCTCTGTGCATCGCAAATAGTCCGTCTTGTCGATGCTGATATTCTTGTTTTCTAATAAGTTCAGGATGCAAGACAAAAATTACAAGTAGCTGAATTTAGATATTAGATACTCGGCAGTTGACCTGAATCTGTATTATCGGTTTTAATGTCACAGACACATAGAAAACTTGACCTCTAGAGCTTACTATAATTTTTTCCGTAGGTGGAAACATACGTTTGGTCGCTCTCCAGTAATTGAAAAGGATAATTAAACTGATGCGCAATGATGCTCTTTTCAGAGGTAATTTCGAACTATAACTCCACATGCAAATCATGGATAAATTAATCATACGGGATTAAAACTAAAAGTTCCGGTATAAAATAAGCTAAATCACAATATTAATTCACTTATATGAATAAAATAGGGCAATAGAAACGAGCCGTTCGGTCCATTCTAAGGTTGCTACCCAAGTCCCAGGCCGTCTATAGTAAAGGCATATAATCATCGAGAACAATCGTACAGAAAAGAAGTCAAACCTAGACTCAGAATTTTCTTTTGTGTATTTTCAACGTAGCGCTGGGGTCGAGCACCGCACGCAATCCAGAGGTCCACAGCACATCATCCGTGTTAGAAAA
The DNA here is from genome assembly GCA_006783055.1 of Trinorchestia longiramus. NCBI lineage: Eukaryota > Metazoa > Arthropoda > Malacostraca > Amphipoda > Talitridae > Trinorchestia > Trinorchestia longiramus. The sequence continues at coordinate 21,292 of VCRD01002256.1, read as the reverse complement.
CCGGTTGTCCCACTGGACTGAAAATGGGCGCCGCCCACGAATTATCCCATGCTCTATGGGCAATGAGTGACGGGTACGGGAACACTGACATCTAAAGGTACGTCTTTATTAATATCTCCAGTCATAGTTGTTCATGTGAAACCAGGAACATGGTCAAGTTCAACAAACTACAGTCAAATAAAATGTTACTATTAAAACTCGTTCAGACAATGATTCACCGAAGTCGAAAGTGAAATATTTTTTCCATCGGTGAATTAATACTTAACGATTGTGATTGAAAGTTAAAAAGAGGTTTAACAAAATGTCATCACAATACTACAAAGTAGCTGATGACATCTGGCTAATATGGAACATTCGTGAGAGAAGGAAAATTCTTTGTTTTACATCCAACAGCCGCACAAATGTATAGTATCCAACTGTATAATAATACACAGTTTGTTGCTTGTTTGCTTGCTTGGTAGGTCCATCATTCGGTCACTCTCTTAATTATTTAGATAGGAGAAAATTCGTCTACTAAATAACAAGATGAGATCCCAGAAATTTCATCCCTGAATTACCATGGCAAATATAGTGTCTGAAATATATGCTTGAAAGTCGAATTACTGCATGTTGAAACAGACTATCTTATGCTAAGTATTAACTTCTCAATGGAACAGGTATACATGTATTGTAAGCATTGTATTGTGGATACCAAAGGCATATCCTTCAATGTGCAAACTCCTTCGCAAAGCCCGCGTCCACTGGCAAATCAAACGAAAAAATTCAGTAAAAAACAATTCTTTTCACGTATGGGTCTACTAGTCTTCCACATATTTGAATACGATCTCTGCAAGAAATAAGTTAATATGGTGAAGTGTTTTGTGAAATGGAACATTTACGATTTATACAGGGAGACCCAAAATGGAGGTAACCGAAATTTTATCATCATTTATTGGTATCCTGAATGTTAAAGAAGTTTGATTCACGAATGCATTGACAAACAGAATGTCTATCTTATGGATATAATCCGTATTCTAAAATACCAATAAATAAATAAAATTCAGTTAAGTTTGCCTTGGGTCCCCTTGTACCCTGTCAGCCTCGTGGCATCTACCAAGCTCCAGGCTCGTTTAACTCGACCTAAGCAGCGGCAGAATTTGGTATCCGTGATACCACTTGCTCGCAGGCCTCTTGTCTGTGATCGAACTTTCCAGCGACTTTCCAGCGACGTCAATGTTTGAAACGCGGTGAGGTAGCACAATAAAAAATACATTTCTCACAATTGCAGCACAAAAGATTTATTCAATCTATCACGTAAGGAAAGGCTGCCACTTTATATGGTTACTTTTAAGAAAATTATATGGATAGATCTTCCGATGGGAATAAAGAACAAACAACGTGGCATACATTTTAAAAAATGCAATCCTCTCTCATAAATAGACTGCTCGAAAATCAAGCCAAATAACACAGGCAACACAAGGACGCTCTCATGCAGGGAGTAAGAGGCAAAAAGTGCTCGAGTCCAAATAGAGCAGATAATCAAAGGTCACCGAAAGTTACTGCCAGCACTGCGTACAATCAAGATATCGCTCACGTGTTGGAGGCACACTTGTCTCTGCACAAGTTGACACACGTGTTGTGTGAGACCAAGCAACACACGTACGCGTGTAGTGACACAGCTTTGGCCTACGCACTCGACCAACACGGGCCTCTTCAAACGTGCATAAATTGCCCCGAAGTGACGTCTCAAAATTGCAAGTGCGCAGATAGGTCGATAAACAGCAGAGAGAGAGGGAGAGTTGTTGTGGCTAGCGACGTGTGGCAACTGACACACGCTGCTCCTGCAGCTGCCTGCTTTCCCATACTCAGCAGACTTAACCTGAGCGTCCTGGTGTGCTGCTGTCCCTCTCATGATGCCTGTCGAGAGAAATGTTTCATTTCTGCCCACACGCATCACACATAAACATTTGAGTAGGATGAGAGTAGAAGAACACGCGCGCATACTGAGTGCACTGCGGAAATAGAAGGAAGACACTTCTGAGCGTGGAGGAGTGAGGGATTTCTAACCCATTGTTTCTCATCATGAGTCCCCCTAATACACGTTTAAAATAGCCATAATTCTGTCAACTTAACGACAGGATGCACATTATGGAAGGCACAATACAACTCGGTGCTTCCGGTAACAAGGTGTTACACCCCATGTTTACGATAAAATATGTACATGATTTCAAGATTATCAGGAAAGAAGAAATCAGAGAAATCCGTTTCAAAGACAATAATGCCACAGAAATCAGTTGGAAAGAATGCCGTCGAAGAAATTAATGTGATATTCAATATCATCAGAGATTTTAGTTTGAAAGGCAATAATGTCAAAGAAAATCAATTTGGAAGGTAATGTCAGAGAAATTATTTGAGAGGTAATAACATCAGAATAATTAGGTTGAAACGCAACATGGAGACTTCAGAACGATTAAATGCAATGCACCAGTCGCACACCCACCAAGAAAGAAGCAAGGCATCATTGTAGGGAGCCTGCGTCTAACCGCTTTGTTGAGTTCAACTTCTACAGGGTGCGGTAAAATTACTTCCTTTTCTTCAAAGCAAAGCGCTTCGAAAAAAGGAAGTTCTGTTGCCGCACCCTGTACAATTATCGTCAGCACTCACCAGCTGCTAACACTAGACACTCAGTCTACCACGTGAAATAATCTAGTACTTGAAAATACAGATTTTATCATCAGGAATACTGTAATTTAGTACACGCAGAAGTTTCAAGTAAAATATGAGCACTACAACCTTGTAAACCTGTCTCCCAAAACTAGTGGAAAACAACTAGTACGGAGCATTTATTGGATTATTTTGTTTCATTTCATAAGGTTTAAACATGTTGCAGTACGGCGCGCTACGAGTTTCAATTCTGAGCAATTCTCTATTATATTCTATTATAATTCTCTATAATTCAATTCTCTCTATTATAATTACATTGTTATTCTAAAGAGAAAATTTAAAACGCTTCCATGCCAGTACCAGAACGGACTTACCAACGGAATGAGGAAAGTTCCGTACGATTTCAAGTTATGCATAATAAGCATAATTATAAGCAGGTATCAGAAAGCTCGTATACTGAGCGTGTCACACATACTTGGCACATGGTCCCACGCGCTAACCACTGCACGGCATGACCTCATGTATCGAATACATAATGAACGTGTCACGAATACGAACGTGCTACAAACAATGAACGTGTCACGAATGCGTAATACGTAATTATACGCAAATATCAGACGGCTCCCACGCTGAACGTGTCCCGAAACTCAGAGTACCTGAACTTCAGTGGGGAGAACATGCGTCCGCAGGTCTGGCGGTGGGGAGAACATGCGTCCGCAGGTCTGGCGATGGGGAGAACATGCGTTTGCGGGTCTGGCGGTGGGGAGAACATGCGTTTGCAGGTCTGGCGATGGGGAGAACATGAAAACTGTTCTCAGTTCCCACATGTTTTGTTCCGACCTAACACTCTTCACCAATTAATAGAACTCGATACGCCGAGCCTTAATACATATTATTTAATTTAAAATGGTAAGAATGCTTCATGATTCAAAGAAAGAAATTTCGATGGTGAGGATGTCAGGAATTTTTCCTAGGTAGTGAAGCGCGTACCTCAATAAACTAATAATGAAAGAAGACACAATGAGGTGCGACCCAGTTATCAGATTTGAGAAATCTTTTAAATGGACGATTGTCTCCCACAAAATAAGAAAGAAACGAGTATATTCTTTGGAGAACTGATTAACACAGAAATACATTGCAATATTTAAATACTTTACACAGCGGCAACTGGTACCACAATTTTACAAAGACTGCTATAAATACAACAGGGTTTGTTTTCAACGTCGCTTTCACATTGAAAAAGACTTAATCCCATTACAATAGCATGGATCACAGTACTTAATTACTAATACCATTATAATGCAAAGTATTATGGTTTTTAATTACCCAAAATAAAATAGTAGTATATAATCCCAGTCCACGCAAAACAACTACACATTTGACTAGCCAAATTTTTCCACTGTACAAACAACTAAAAATCTGCAAGGACCTGGCGACAGAGTCACGTGTAACTCAACTCAGCACTGAATAGTTGAGCATTACACTGCCTTCAGTGTCCAGCTCTGACAGTACGATGCTTTCCATCCACATATTACACGGTGGGTGAAATAATTATTTATATTATTTCTTAGCTATGAGACGAGTTAGCAGCCCCACCTAATAGCATCAGCTTGACTATCAAATGTCTCACTCACAAATGAACGCAACAAAATGAACATAGAACGCATTTTATGGCCAATAACCTTGATAGGTCCAGTTTACTCCACAAAAGTTGATTCTTTCAGGTTACTAATTATAAGACCATCAGACACCAAAAACTTCCCTATCAGGCGCCCAATATTTCACCATCAGAAGCACAAATTTCACCATCAGAAGCACAAATTTCACCATCAGACGCACAAATTTAATCATCAGACAAAAATTTCACCGTCAGACGCACAAATTTCATCAGGCACCCAAAATTTGACCATCGAACACCAAAAATTTAATAATCAGACAAAGTTCAACTATCAAGCACCCAAAATTGTATCCTCATGCAGGTACCCAATTGCATGCGACGTATATTACACCTTAATCAGTCTGACTCTGTTGTCCACGTAACAGTACTTTCTGAATATTATAGTGGTCTCTAGAGCAATTAACAGAAAATATAGATTAATCCATTACTGTTCGGCTGGAAATTCAGAAATTCCTTCGGTATTTTTAATCACATCAAATTGCAGTAAATCGTACAATGTGTATATGCAAAAATTTGGTTTCCCGAAATAATCTTAGCACAAACTTGCCTGATGAAACTAATGTTCCTTCATGTCACATTTCTGTCCTATATATTACAGTTTCATTCAGAAATAAGTACAGGCATCAACAAGCCAGAAATCACAATCACTATGAGGAATTAAACATAATAGTAGATGTCGAGAAACTGTGAAGCGCAACAACTCACAGCCACGAACTAAGCAGATCAGTAAGTGTACAGTACTGGTGGACATGCTGGTCATTACTGCCAATAAATAATGCTCTGGAAACTCTTTTTGTTGAGTTGTTGATGCAATAATTGACTGGTACGGGATGTTCAATATTGAGTTCTCAAAATTTTTTCATCAGCAAAAATATGAAATAAAAAACTAGATATGCCTTTTAGTATCTCTGACATCAGTACTATAGTCATTCAGTGAGCTAACAACTAAACCTTATATACACATATATTATATATATATATATACACACAAATATTATATATATATATATATACACACTATGGTATGTACTACTATGTATACAATGCCTTGCCACTAAATGTACCCACTTTTTAATTGCCTATTACTCATTTATTCAGTTTCTATTTAGGTGTTTATACAGCAACGATACAAGTCGAATCAGTTAAATGAAAAAAACATACAATTAAATTAAGTTAAAAGTCATAGAAGGAAACTCCTATTTTCCTCTCAGTCTAGTCTCCCCTAGCATATAATGAGCAGTCAAAGAACTCATACATTTTTCACATATTCAGTATGAATCTTGCAGTGTATGTACGGTCGTACAGAATTAGTCATAAACGTTTTTATTGGAAATAATTTTTCTAATTTTTTTCTGATAGCGACGCAAAGAAGATTATCCAATAATGACCAAAAAGTGTTATTGACTATCATGACAGAAATTCACTCATCAGGTCATCACATAAGTTTTTCTGACCTTTATTGATTTGGAATTTTCCAGTATTTCGAAATGCCAATTGGCGTAAGATAATATTTACATAAACTTAGACACGGTCAAAATACTCGGATATTATTTTGCAGGATTTTGCAATCAGAATTTCACTGATTATACTCCTGAAAACATGGCAGCATTTATAACACGCACTGCATGCTCAAGAAGCTTAACGAAGCTAAATCAGCAGCTCAAGCGACTCAAAACATTCACTCAGCTTCTGGAGACGAGTCCATGAATTTTAGAAGATGCTTTGTAAAATTAGAGGTGGAGGTTTCAGCTTCTGAAGATGGAAGACATCCAGTTGAGTTCGATGAAAAACCCCTTGTGGCATCACTCGGAAGAAATTGCCGATTCAGCTGAAGAATTGACAAGGAAGCTTGATTCAAACCATAGCTATTGTTCACCGTCATCTTCAATAGCTTGAAAAGGTTTCGAATTCCAGAAATGAATACTTCAAGAACTGAGAAGCAAACAGCAAATCTTAAGTTGAGATCTACCCTTCTTCCTGGTGAGCTCATTCTATCATTTGTGTTCCGACTTGTAACAGTTGATGAAAAATGGATTCTCTCTTTCGCAGTGTCAGACGTATAGACAATGGCTTCGTAAAAGGGATACGCCCCAATCACAACATAAAAGGAACCTACACAAAGACAGTTCCCTGTTTGGAGGGACTGCAAAGGAGTCATCCACTATGAGGTGCTTCCAACCAATAAAATGATCCAAGCTTCAGTTTACTGTCAGCAGTTCGAGTATTTAGGTGTCGCTTTGGGGAAAAAAACTTGCTTCAGTGCCTCTTTCATCAGGATAATGCAAAATTCCGTACTCCAAATATTACGTCACAAAAAATACAGGACTGGGAAAATTACACTTCTCTCTCCCTACCCTGCTTCTTCAGAATACCACTTGTTTTGTATTATACAGAATAATTTACACAGATGGAATAATTCTCAAAAGCCATGAGGAAACGAAACTCCCACTCGAGAATTCTCTTTGAAATCAAACGAGTTTTTCTTTAATGGAATTAAAACGTTGATACGTAGATGCAAAGATATACATTGGAATGAACACTACATTGACGGATAAATTTCAATTAAATGTAAAATTTGATTACTCGTTTTCTTTATTCAAAATTCGGACAGAACATACGTCATGACCTGATAGTTGAATAAAAATCAGGCAAAAGAAGGAATGGATTTAATAGTTGGATAAGAACCGATACTCAGTATATTTTATTATCAAATTCATTATAAGAAATAAAATTTTCCAACAACCGATGGAGGAAACACGAAAGAATCAAAGTAACACATCAAGTCGTTATGATTATCTGTGCACAGAGAAAAATCTTCAATAAATTCTCACTTAGGTGCAACCAGGCACGGCACACCCCACACACAGCCCGCACACCGCCTGCACACCCCACACACAGTCCGTGCACCGCCTGCACACCACACACACAGCCCGCACACCCCACACACAGCCCGCACNNNNCCCGCACACCCCACACACCGCCTGCACACCCCACACACCGCCTGCACACCCCACACACAGCCCGCACACCCCACACACAGCCCGCACACCCCACACACAGCCCGCACAGGGAGCAGGCGGTATAACGAGAGTGCCGGTGCTGCACTGTCAGTATACCGGCTTAGCTCGAGGTGTGCGATGTATCGATCCAACAGAGCACATCCACAGCGGGGCACCACCACACTGCTGCGCCTGACCGCAAGCCACCAACACACTTGGCTTAAAGTTATGCTATTACATGTATAACTTGCCTGTTATATGCATGTTGTAACATACTTATGTGGACCGTAATATATAGGTTTGATATATATGTAATATCTGATAAGTACTAGATATTTACAAACTCTGATTTTCTAGAATCTAACACAACACGAAGTACAAGGTACAAATTTCTGGAGAATGGTGAATGTGTTGCTTTAGAAAGCCACGATCCCACTGTCAGCATACAGTACACACTCTACATAAAAACATTGATGATCATAGTGAAGGCACATGGATATTTAAAGTTTCATGTCATCGTCAACAACTACTCAACATCTCCTAACCTATACTAGACCTCACTCCTGAATTTGAAGAACGAACTTTTTAAGCAAAACTATAAATTACGAAAAACTAAAATAAGAGAATTGACATGAACATGCCAATTTATTACTTCCTGAACAGCATACGGGGAACTCTATGTGAGCAAATAAGGACAAGTTCCTTAACACGTTTGTTGCGATGCGACCCACCGGTGGGTCACTTAGGTTAGGTTCTGTAATTTTTCCAAGTCTTTTAGTGATTATGTGTACAAAGTAAAGATTTGCACCGGCTAGGCAATCGCAAGAAACGTGTTAAGAAAGCTGTCACGCGACACGTAGGTATTCATCTATCACTTAACTCAGATTTTCATGCCTGCAAAAATTCGTATCAGAACTGGGATGGAATGATGGTCTGAAGCGCGTTCCTATCAAGGCGAAAAGTAGTATCTTTCTTCCCCAGATCTGTTGAGTATTTTCTGAATATTGCTGAGTCATGAAAAATGTCTACCAAATAACAATCGATAACCCAATTTAACAGCAAGACTTAGCCTCTCCATTAGCATCATTTTACGTTTCGCAGCAATAAATTTGCTCCGTAACATATCCTCAATGTACAGGGATAATTGTGAAGTAATTGTTCAATACAGTTAATATAACGGTTAGAGAATACTTCCAAGATGAGGAGTTTTATTTTCGGCGAGACGGGGCACCCCCACACTACCATCACGATGCTAAATCTTACTTTAATGAGATCTTACCAAACAGGTGGATTGTATGAAGGGTTTCCATAGAATGCCCTCCGCATTCACGCGACCTCACACCATGAAACATTTTTAAGGGGACACTAAGAAGACAACGTATATACTAAGAGACCTGCAACAGTTGATGGATGAGAGCAGCCATGGGATAAAAATGCGTACAAATACCAAAAAACAGCCTCATGATGTTCGCAATTTTATTGCTTCACGTTTTCAACAATGCCTGAACCAGAACCACCGATAGTTTGAAAACCAGTGTTGCCTAAACAAAAAAAGGATGTCTATAAATATTAATAAATTTTGAAAATGGAATACATTCTTATTATGAGCACTGCCTTTACAATTACATGGAGTGTGTATACATTTTTCAGGACACCTTGAACATACAAACATCCTAATGCTATTCGCATTCCGTTACCAATCTTGCTCAAAATTCCTTCCACCTTCTGAAATTTGCACGCCTCCCTTTACGCAGCCTGAACTTCCCTCAAAACAGGAACACGTCCCTCAGTTCAGAGCTAACCTTTTGCATCATATATGTACAACACATCGAACAAACAGTGCTTCACTATAGCTCACACTACAACGAATCCAGAAACCTGAACTAACCTCCTTTTCAGAGCTGAAGAATGAGGCTTCATAAGATGCTCCAGCCACATGATGGTAACGGATATACGTACAGTCAAGAGAAAAATGAAGCATCAACTTGAGCTTCATTAGATAACGTTCATGTAGTTTTATTACTTACTGTACATCGCACTAGAAACGCTTATGTCAGTCCCTCAGAACTACAGAGGCATGGTGAAGTGATGGGACGAATTGCGCTTCGTAAGAGTAAAAAATTAATGCAAAGAGTTACAGTATAGTGAGGGATCGATTTGGAGCCAGTGATATAAGTAACTCGTAGACAACTATGGTCATCAACACAAAATATATCGAGAGAAAAATGGCAGAAACAGAAGCGTATTTCTTCACGCGAAACGAAACGGAACATTAGTTTCCTCCATGAAGTTAAGAAAAAAAGAACCTTCGATAAAACCTAATTAGTTCCTCACAACTGAGTTCTACGCAGGATCTCTGTGAGGACCACCACATCCCCAAAACACGTCATCATGAATATTATCACACGCTGAAAGCTTAAAGCATCACTAGCATCACACGTTGCAATGGATGGAATTCACGTATCCTACCTACACCAAGGAAACAAAGCATCACTAGCATTACACGCTGGGGTGGAATTCAGGTATTCTACCTACACCTAGGAAGCTTCAAGCATCACTAGAATCACACGCTGGAGTGGAATTCAGGTATCCTACCTACACCTATATATAGGATGCTTCAAGCATCACTAGAATCACACGCTAGAGTGGAATTCAGGTATCCTACCTACACAAAGGAAGAGTTCATAACATGATTAGTGGAACTCGTTCAATTCAAGTATTTTACAAGCACCTAGCCAGCGTTGAATCTTCAAGCCACATAGCAGGATAATCTCCTAGCAGCGCACCCTGCACAGGGGCGGTCTACATGTAAGTCAATACGGTTTTGTATGCTCTGCCAACTTGAGCACGTGCCATGGTCAGGCCTGTATGGGACAGATTTGTTGTACTCTTAACCCATCACAGGCGCGTATATACGATTTTAAATAGTAGCAACCCTCCCCGGAACACATGACTGATAACAGAGGCACATTTCTTGCACTCTTACACCATAATCAACGCATGAGAATAGGTTAGGTTTACTAAGGTGACCTAACCTAACCATCCTTAACACGTTTGTTGCGATTGCCTAGCCGGTGCAAATCTTTACTCCGTACACATAATCACTAAAAGACTTGGAAAAAATTACAGAACCTAACCTAAGTGACCCACCGGTGGGTCGCATCGCAACAAATGTGTTAATACATGAAGTTCCATAGCGACTACATTTCCCAGAACACATGACTGCCTAGAAAACATATTACATCATTACTCACATTAATTGCATTCTTTAACCATTTTTAATAAATGAGGTGAAAATTCCAAAGGTGACAGGAACCATGGTAAAGACATGAGGTTACATAGCGGCTACCTTATCAGAACACATGACTGCATAGAGAACATATTACATCATTACTTACATTGATTGCACTCTTTAAAGCAGGCATGTCAAACATACGGCCCGCGGGCCGGACCCGGCCCGTTGGATGATTTAATCCGGCCCGTCTATATGCTGAATGATAAAGCATAGTACTGAAAAACAAAGCTAAATAGTTGGAGTTGACATTCTTTTACTGATCCGGCCCACCTGAGAACAGAAAGTCTGG
>VCRD01002255.1:73638-94286 GCA_006783055.1 Trinorchestia longiramus | reverse complement strand
CATTCACTCACACTCACACCCCTCTTACATGCACATTCCCTCACTCTCACACCCCTCACACGCTCGTCCCCTCACACTCATGCCTCTCACAAGCCCTCTACTCCTGCTTTTACTCCACCGGACTGATACCTTAGATCGCAAATTTGTTTGGTTTTCTAAGTGAACGAAATAATGGAATATTGAGATAGGGTAATAAAACTTTTATGAAATTAGGCTGTCAAAAAATCAATCTCAGACTGAAGTCTTTATTGCTTGCATCAGGCCCTCGTAGGGGGAGTTTGAAACGTGATATTTCAAATCATACATTCTCTAGTGCAAGAATTTATGATCATATATTGATGTTTGGGAATTGAAATGAATATTTGCTTTAGCTTTTACTATTGGTGTGTGAATTACAAGGGCAACTTTAGATCTCGGTTAACTTTCAACATCATTCACAGATCAAAATGACAGAAATTTTTCCTAGTAATTCTCCAGACTTAATTAAGCACAGCTAGTATTTTTTAACTTTTTATAAACTAAATTCCTGGTTCTGAAACTTGATTTCGGTTCAATCTTTTTCTCCCCTTTCATTCATTTTTATTGAAAAATAAAATCGTTTAACAAGATCGAGGTGATAGTTCTTGAAATTCGTTGGTTACTGCGCAGTTCTGTCATACGATTATGTTGCGAATTTGAACCTGGTTGGGAAGTTGATTCATGTCGATTCTCAAAAATACCATTTGCATGGCACGTTGTGGGATAGCTCCCGGCACGAGAGCAAAGATACCCTATGCTGAAAAAGTAGTTCATCTCAAATGTGTCGACATATTCCACTTCAGCGAGATTATTGTCTGCCTGCTGCAGTAAAAGCACGCACTCGTATGATCAATAACTGCAAGAATATTTCTAAAGGCCATTGAGATTTAGCGTGGAAGAAGCAATCCATCAAAGGCCTTCAAAAACATACAATGAAGAGGAGTGGCGAGAAGTGCTTCCTATTATGATATTATTTTTGATGGCATTGCCATTATCCATAAAAGAAAAAATTGGGACGACATATTGAAGAGCAATTTGTTACTGTACGATCCACACAGTAAAAAATATGTAAATCTGTATAAAATTGGAATTCCGTCACAATTTTACGATTTGCTTTGTTTGGCAACACTGTCGGACTATGAAAATGTATTTAATAGTTACTACTCATACTTTTGCGACAATGTACAACTCAAGTGTTAGTGAGATATTGTACTTATGTACTGTAACCTTCAAAGAAAAAGTGCACTGCTACTAAACATATAAACAGTAATTTTGAAATAAGCAATCAACCAATTATTTACATCGTCAAGATTACTGAAATGTTAAATGAATACATTCTTTCCAGTAGAGCCTGCACAACTTTTTCTGGTGCGTTTTATTTGTAAGAACAATAATGTCAGACTTTTTTCAACATAAAAATTCAATGCTTACTACTGAATTTGCTTACATATGCTTACTACTCATCATTAGTACCAGCACTTTCGTTTACTGAGATCGAGGCTTTCTTGCCTATAATTTGTCCCTAATGCTTTCGTTATTGACAAATGATTCCTACCATTGGTAATACGAGTATTTACTGAATTTTTCTGTGCCGTAACTTCGAAAAGTTCAATATAGAGTTCAAGAATTTATTCATATTCACAACTTCAAATGAGAAAGCATTGTTGTATGTGCTATTTGAAGGATCAAATGATACTAAATCTCGTAATTAATAACTAGTGTTTAATATCATTAATTAGTAACTCCAGTTGAGAAATAGAGTTGAGAAATATTTTTTACTCTCTAGTGTAGAAAAACAATATCTGAAACTTATGCCTCGTACTCTCTTTCAGAAGACTTGTTTTAGGTGAAACCTGCTGAACACAAAAAGGTCTTCTCATGAATCTCATTTGCGGAACGAGAGCGACGCCGGAGCGTGGCTGCGACAACACGTGATTGAAATGCGATTTTTTTAGTCTTCCTGAATCTTAAATGCCACCTCATACTATTAAAAGTGAGCATTAGATTACCATCAATTAGCCATGTTTGTGAAATAGAGGCGGTAATTGGTGGGTCTGCATCTCGATTAAATTTTGCAAATTTATGCGTACTCTAAGACTGCCGGGCGAGTCTTGTTACCATGAAACACAGAGGAGGCAATGCGGCCGCTGGAGCATCCTGATCACAGGCTCCCTGTTTTTTCGGACATTGTTCAATGTTTTTGTGTTTGTTCTAATATTCCAAGAAAACTGCGCTATACTTGTGATGGAAAGTCGTATGAAAAAATTCAGGTTTTGGTGCACAATACAGTCCTTTTACGAGTAAAAATATTTTATGGGTAAGGAGAGAACTCGTGCTGCTGAATATACCACCAATGGGGTTGCGCAGTGCAGTGGTTAGTGCATAAGACCATATGCAGACATAGCACCAAATGATGAGCTACAAAAGAGAAATTTAGAGTAAATAAGCGTAGATTAGCTACGTGCAACACGATGAGCAACATCTCATGTATTGCACGTCTGAAGTTTCCACTTACGATACTCTTTAATTTTTCAGAAAATCCGATCACCGTGTGCATTGTATCTATATTTACCACATACTAGTACATTCTTACCTTATACTTGTATTTTGTAGTATGTCCTTTTTTCTTGATGACTTGTTTGAGATGCTCTCGCATAGATTTTATCGTTTTTTGGGACACTTGCTTGTGATATCTCAGTTCACCAGATCTTTTCGATGGCTACTGTGAAGGGGATCGAGAATTCAGTTTCATTTTCAATAGAACGAGAAAGCAAGCAGAAACTTAGCGACGAATGGATACACTCATTAGGAATCTAAAAATACAAAATTTGATTTTCTCTCTCTCTATTTCACAGCACGAGCCGACAAAAAAATTAGAAAGTCAGAATTATTCGTTCACTCATGAGATGAGATGTGGCCCATTAGTCTGAGTTACGGTGACTCGTGATGTTTAGCGCCGTCCCAGACCATAGCCAGCAATATTTCGGACCTCTACTGCAAAACTAAAGATCTTCTGGAGAGACTATAACGAGGCCAGCATTGGCTGAGTGACTTTTATTGACCATCGAATGACTTTCCTGGAAAAGTTGAAGAGCCTGTGCCGAGATTGCACTTTGCAATGATGCACTGGCTGCACTCAGACTTTCTATGGCGGTATTTCCACGTGAGGTTTCTCCAGCTTTGGCGCTCAAAAAAAACTTCTGTCAATTTGAGATGGTGACTAAACAATGAAAGACCACATGGTATTCTATCAGAACATGAAACAAAGTCTCAAATTATCAACAGATTTGGAGGTCTTTTAGGTTTTTCGTACATCGTGTATGATATTCATGAAATAGCACAGTTGCACGCAGTTCAAATCTGTCGCAGGTAGGCGCTAGAATAAGTGACACGAGGTGTAAATTGCTTAGACTTTATGTCTGAACACGACATGCGAGAATTAAAAAAAGACTTACGCATGATAATTTATTTTCTCAGAGAATGAGAGTTTCAAAACCAGCCGTAAAATAGTAAGGATAATTCGATACTTGTTTCAAGTTAACAGTATCGTGTGTTTCTTCGCGTTTCTAGCATGTTTTGATCAATCTAAGGATGTTACATAAGTTGTATCAAAAAACGATTCGTGTTTAAATATGCTCACGCAAAGACCTGTGCAAAATGTATATAGATAAATAAAATTCTGCTATTTCATCATTATTAGGCTTTAGCGAACCGAGAACAATATTCCCTATTCCAAAATTGATAAAGTTTACAAAGATCAGAATGAACAGTTGAACAGTAACTTTTGATGTGCTTAAGATGAACGTATTAAAAATTCTAACTCAAACAAGGTTTTCTTGTGTAAGTCGAGCTATTTTTTTCGAGAGTAATGTTGTTAAGTTACTGATGGTTGCCGTCTCACTCCCGTCCTTAGAGCGGCGCTGCTCGAGCGCGACAAGTTTTCATTTCAGACTTAAATGCAATGTCAGGTAAATATTTCAGAGAGCCATGTTACTTGAATTTGTACCACTGCTTGGGTTGTCGGCTGTGCTGCCGAAAAAAGCTAACGAGAAAAACAAACAACGATAACAACAACTGGTAACTGGTATATATTAGACACATTAAAAACATTTAAAGGAATCCAACTGAATTTTTAAATCAATTTAAAAAGATTAACAAAGTTAAAACTTACAGATGATGTCGTTGTGTAATAATCTGAGTGACTAACGTGTTTAGGCCTGCACATGGTTGTATCAATAATATTTTCTTCCTCCTACAGACTGTGACGTCATTGATCAATTAAGTTAGAGGCCATATATCACGATATCATACATTAGATAGACAGGTATTGACAAAAAAACACATTCACTACACATCTCGTTGTCTATGCTTATATTCGCTTCATTTTGAAGTATCAGTAACCTTAAAATCAGCTCCTGTGCCATTCGGCATCACGGATATACAAATGCTACACGCTACAGGAATATTCAACGTTCGTAGTAATGTGGAACTGGCCAAAGTTAAGCTGGTGAATACTTTGCTACCGAAGGATAAGCAGCTCTGCTGGTGTACGTAATGAAAACAAACTCACTCTTATTGTTTGAACTGTTTAACCGTTAACCGTTCGGCTAATTCCTAATTATGTCTGAAATTTTAATTAAACTTTGCTATGCGTAAAAGTATTTACTAACAGAGACATACATCATCTGTCACTACCTTGAGTAACCCAATGCTAACTGAACGAAAATTGGATCGCTTTTACGATCACAAATTCCACTGTAATGCTCAAGCAACTGGATAATTGTTAGAATGGTTTAGTCTTCATTAGCGGTCTAAGTGAAGCAAAATTATTTGTGAAATACTGGGAAAGAAGCCATTTTGCAGACTGGAGACCGCTCTAGACGTTGCCATGGCAACCTCCACCGTCCCACATTCCTATCATTTCTGCCGGGGCTCTGAAATTGATCGAGATCACATTCTCCTTCTTGCGAGGGCAATTCACTGAGTTTACTCATTAGGTGTAGAGATGTCATAATTCCATTGCAAAAGTCTGCCCAAGGCATTCTACTTCTATTTTCAAAGTGGCTTAAGTTCGTTTAAAGTTATTGGAATTGAATCAGGGCTCATAGTATTTTTTCTTTTTCAGACAATCCCATGCACTTAATTTGCCGGCAAAAGGTACCTATTTTCTTAAATTTCTATATTTATTCAAAGTGTATTGAGGAACTGTGGCATGTCCGTCTCCTCAGCAAAATTTACCCCTCCCATTAAATTTAGGCTTCGATAGGTAAACTCCACAACAGTAGAGTTCATTTCGTGAACATAATGACTAATTTTTTTAATACATATGTGAGCTGATTAATTTTGTTTCTTATCTGCTTTACAGTGACAGATAAATCCATGAAACTTAACGAGTATTTATTCAACTTAAGAAATCTCTCTAAAAAGAGGGGTTACAGGTTACAGCCGAATGGCCGATCTCTCCCAGTTACATTTCTTCTTGGCTGTGAGCAGTAATGTTTGGTTTACAAAACTGTAAACTTTTACGTACCAATCGCTCACCCTACAATTACTCATTGATTCTTTGACGGCTGGGACGCGAACACCTAAAAATCTTTGCTTCTCCGCTGTCTACATGCACCACACTTGTACACGGCCGATGAACCTGTGCAAGAATAATCGTTGTACGAATAACTGTTCATGATTGTGTATTTGAACCCCAAAATAGCCTGGAGATGTTCAATGTTATGATAACGATGTCGCAGCATCAAATTGAATTAATTAATTAATTATGCAGCTAGAGGCCTCTAATATTTTACATGTTTAAAAGACACCTTGAATGTTCAAAGAAGGATAGAAAAGATAAATTTATTACAGAGTGCAATAAGTGTGGCGTATAAAAAAATTTATATAGTATATGTGCATGCACACACATATACCATAAATATACATATGTATACAGTATGCACGGGCTGTATATATAGTTGTACATGTATTTGCATATTTATACTTTTCATTGGCATTTCTCACCTATACGCAGGATAGAATCTAATTTAAAACTTGAAATACAAAAAATGGATACAAGTACATAATTTTCGTATCAAAATAGAATTCATAGCTATGTTCTATCACAATTGTATATAAGTAAATAGAAAATAAATGAACAGAATATCCTCAGAACATCTGCATCTGTACTACTCAAATTCGAAAAAATAATGTTGCACACTAATTACGAAGTTCAGCAGCATAACATTTTTTTCAAAGCGCTCTGCTTTGAGTGTAAACGTTATTATTTTCTCCAAAGCAAAGAGCAGATAATTATCTGCTCTTTGCTTTCGAGCCTAGCATCTGCTACAGTAACACTTGAACCAGGGGCCTGTAGCGTAGTTTTTTCAAATTATCAAATCACAGATAACGATCTCTCCGAAATAATTGTAGCATATCATACATGCAAATAATCGGAACCCTTTATTCGGTTTGTATTTTGTAGAGCTTAAGTACGTGCCATGTATAAAGCTTCTGTTGAGACTCTGCGATTAGTTTAAAATTTAGTTCTTTGTTCCATTGTAGGTTCTTTACCTTTGCTCTAAAATTGGTACATATTCTCGACCAGCATGTGTTTTACGAGTTAGATCCTTTCACCAATTTAATGCCAATAAAACATATAGATCGTTCCATGCATTCAAGCCAGTGTGAGACCACAGCTACTGGAGGACTTGCTGCAAAGCAATCGTAGCGCTTCTGCGGGAAATGACTGCAATCTCCATATGATGCAATACAATTGAAACAGTCGCTTGCTGCGCCTTGGCTTGGCAAATTGAACTTAAGGAAGCTTCCAATTTTACAGGCCATTGATCATAGACCGCATCTCCGCAACGCGATATCAACAGGAAGCTATGTCTCTGAACTCGGGATTCTCAGCCGACTAGACGAGGGAAGACTATGCAAGATTTTAACATGAGCAATATTTTTCTAATTTCACAACTTTTTTCTAATAATTGTACTTAGTAAGTAATATTCCATTAGGATTAAGGAAATGTTCTGGAACAGGCAATGACTTTAAACGGACAGTATACAAGAAAAAACTTGGTTCAATTATGCACACACAATGTTTTTGAATCGTCCCTCTGTAAAAAATGTGTACTGGTGAACTTTGCATAGGATAGGAGATGCTGACCGAAATATGTTTACCTTATCTACATTAACGAATAGGGTAATTTTATGAGTCGTTTAATCGCCCTTCATTTAATTTTCGTTACTACTCGCATTGAGTTGATAGAACTGGTTGAAAACTGGGAACATAAAATCATATGAAATAAAACTTGGTAACTAATATCATCTATATCCTCCTTACCTTATACGAGTTTCAAGTTCACCAGTATTAAAAAAGAAATAATTCAAATAGACAATTCTCTGCTAACTATAAATTATATACAATACAATCTTTCTTTGTTTCAAAATGATGCTTAAAAAGCTCCAGTACTAATACAAATGTTACATGTTTCAACAAACTTGTATCACATGGACATTAAACATATGTATTGTTATGCATTCAATTCATTATCTAGCTTAGATGAAAGTATTCTGAAGATGAAAGTATTCCTGGGATAATATCAAAAACGTTGGATTTCTTTAAATTTTTCTTCTACAGTATTTCACCAGAAGTAAAAAATTTAGGTCATCTCGCTGATTAAACAAATTATCATTTTAATTTCTTCTTTATGCAGCTATCGCCTACAGCAATTCAGCTTGAGGAGTGTCAACGTCTTTTCATCATGTTCAGCCCCTTCAATGAAACAAGGCTTGTCGTTAAAGTCATTAAGACTTTCAGAGAAGTTTTCAAGGTTTCAATTATGGGAGCCTCAAAGTCTGTCGAACTTAAAGTTGCATGCAACGCCAATTGGTTGGCGGTGCAGTTCGTTACTGAAGAATTTGTTATCGTCAGGAGAATGTGGGACGTCCAGTTGAAAATATCTGCTGGTATTTAGGGTGCTTAGCAGTCATCTGTAAAGCAATAAACCAGCATAGACGGTGCTCTTGTTTAAAGAATTCAACAAATTACGGATGAAGTATGCTTTCATTTGCTGATTTATTTTGTGCAGTGAATGAATAGTTATACATACGAGTACGTGATCTGGAAACGGGATCGAAAGAAGATGCTGCAAATGTCAAGAAGGAAGAGAAATCGTTGAACGAATGCAAATAAATGGGAGAATTTTTGACGCCATTTCTCGTCCCCTCATCTGAAAATCTTGAAAAGTCACGCATCTAAGATGTTTAACTTCACCGAAATACTGCCAACTACTAAATCAAGGAAATATTTTCTAATGTTGAACAAATATTAAGTAACCATAATGTTGAACGTACTTATATTAAGTAGCCAGTTAGTAAATTGCTTAGGCTCATTTTCCAACGAGTTGCAATTTTGATATAATTGACTCTAATACAAGTTCTTTAATCATATTTACCAATGATGATGTAATCAATTTTCTTCCGAACACAATGAAAACCAGTATTTATTGGTTAGTGCTTTCAAAGACTTGAGGGACTAAGAAATAAAAGGCTACACCTTCATCATCAGCTTGGTCGACTGGTATCACCAGCTTGGTCGACTGGTGAGCGAATCTGCTTGCGAGCGGAAAGACCCGGGTTCGAATCCCGCTGCCGACATGGTTGACGCGGATAGAAATACGGCATGGGACTTGAGTAAACAACCGAATAATTATCGAAGTAATTATTCGACCCATGAATGGGCCCGAAGGTTCGTTCCTATAGCCTCATTCTATTCTTACCATGGACCAAGATCGTCTGTACGTACTAATCTCTACTTTAACCCGTTCTTGATTTTCCCTGATTCGGCTAACGACTAAAATCGGTTTGAACACCTGTCCCACGTTAATTTTACTTTCAGCAACCACTTAACTATCTCTCGGACTCGTTTTGACCTGTACAAAAGTCTGTGTCAACTTTTTCTCGTACGACATGTTACGTAAAGGCTCAATTTTTTACTAAATTTCAACTAGATTTCACTTTTGCAAAAAAAACTATGTCTAAAAAGGTAACTAAACTATTGCATTGAAAATGAACAATTTCCTTTGGGCAGGTTTCTTCCCTTCTTGATGAACTGATTAGACCAGCATGATAAATGAAACTCTACATTTTAGAAGATTTTAGGTCAACTTATTTCAGAATTGAAAGCTACTGTGCTCTGGGGCTCTTTTTACTTTGAGCAAACGCTCTCGCTTTCACTTACCCTCATGGACGTAAAATTTTCGTTTGCGTTAAAGTTCTCGGTAAAAATGTCAACAGATGTCGTCATGCATACTGATGCTTCTCTGGAAGGCTGAGATTATAATTTATTCATCAGTGAAGTTTTTTCAGAGCACTGGGATGAGTCAGAGATTGGAATTTACTTAAATTTAGGAAGAAAAAATGAAATTTTGAACTGAAAAATTTTGCTGTTATTTTTGTAAAATATGTATAAGTTTACCGTACTGGTTTTACAACTGTTTCCTAGGTGTGCTAAATGAGAGTTATGTGCTCCTGCCACAAAATTTACTCTAAACTGGAGTAGAACAGCAAAGCTACTCTCATTCCTTGCTCGCAATGTAGTCAACTATATTTTGTTAGTGACACTTTTCGATTCATTATGATTAGTCTTCTCCCAAAATATTTTTGATTCACTTTTCAACGTATAAAATATTCATTTTAAAATTGATCGGCTTGACACGTGCGCAGAGTAACGAACTACCACGTCATATTGTCCGAAAATGAACCCATTTCGTTAGCGTTAATATTCCTCGTTGGTCATGACTTAAAAATGCTTACTAATTTTTTCGAATATAGTGTGAACGTTAATAGTGAATGCTATCTCAAAATTGAACATAAATAACGTTTCACTTGTTCCCTTACTTCTAGTAACGCTAACGCCAGATCTCTTGTTGACGCCACACTGTGCCTGTATAGAGAGAGACGTCCACGCCGTCCTGTACAGATAGCGGCCTAATTCGAAATGTATATTTATAAGTCACACTTAAAATATCATTAATAAGAAGAAAAAATATATTTTTTTAACACCGTAAGCTTTCAAATTGCTGATAAATTATACATTTTACTGGCACATATCAGTTTTTTAACCTGAATTTTTTAAACAGGAACTTCAGGAGAATTATTTCATGTATACTACTACCACGTGGGTAAAGCATCATTAAAAAGATTATTTTGTAAGATAACGATATTAATCTACTTTAAAATAGTCTAGAAAACTACTTCAGGTGCCCTTTGCATCCATACATTCCCTAGTATAGTTATGTTGGGTGCTGTGATAACCACGACGGACAGACAGCAGGATATCAACCGCTACACCCTCACAGCCAGCCAACCATACAGAATGTAAATTTGATCTTCTTTCATCACGATTCATAGTTGATTAATTTTTTACTAAATTTCAACTAAATGTCACTTTTGCTAAACAAACTGTGTCTGTAAAGGTAACTAAACTATTGCATTGAAAATGGACAATTTGCTTTGGGCAGGTTTTTTCCCTTTTTGATGAACTGATTAGACCAGCATGATAAATGAAACTCTACATTTTAGAAGATTTTAGGTCAACTGATTTCAGAATTGAAAGCTTCTGTGCTCTGGGGCTCTTTTTACTTTCAGCAAACGCTCTCGCTTTACCCATGTCCGGAGTCCAAGAGTTTCACTTGGAAATTCAGTGGGTGACGTAATGAAATTACTAGTCTCTTAATATGAATTAGACAATTCCTACTGACACCTAGGTGGAGTTTTGAGTAAAGTTTGGATTATTCACAGCACATGAAGTCTAGCCAGACCTGCCTTCTTTAGCTCTTTGTAGTCAGATCAACTCCGATAGATTTGATCAATTCAATTTTTGAAGAACTTCTTTCTCAACTGACAGCCGAAATGGCGATGTGGTGAAGGAGATTCAGGTATGCAAGTCGGAGTTAGCCTCTCTGATGCACACAACCTAATTTGAAACTTTTGCACATTGGAAAAATGTTTGTGGCAGAAGGATGTGAAGTATTGATTTATTACTGCTGTTAACATTTTGAACGCAGAATTACTTTCTGAGTTAGTTTTCGTGACAGATGTATGATAGAAGAAGATTACAAATGTTATTTAACTGCAGCTTTTCTTTATGAGAATGGCAGTGAACATAAAAGAACAAGATTTTTCTGAAGGTCTGGAACATCAATCGTTTGAAGGGGATTTACAAAGAAAATGGGTTTGAATACAAAATGAATGTTGCAGGGCACTAATGAAGAACTACAGAAAGGAATTACCGGCTGTGAAAAGCTACGAAGACTATTTAATATTTTTATAAGGCTATCTACTACGTTTGAGGTTACAGTAATACATTCTCTGCCACTTTCCACACTGTAAATGCAATGTGTTTTGTGAAATAACTTTTGCATTTGTCGGGATAAGCATCTGAACTTCTATACTGGCATTTTGTTCAGTAAATCATCCTCATATACATATGTAAGAGGTTTCAAATACCCACGATCTTTGGTGCTTCAGTTTTCTCACGAAAGTTGAAAAGAGAGAACGAGAATTCGCAACAAAAGAAGCCTGCACTTTTATGTATTTCGTATTATAGAGAGTCGGATACGATCGACAAAATAAATCAATTATGTTAGCAGCTATGTATGAACACCAAAATAACAGTTCATCAGCACCAATTACAATCAGTAGATCGTCTGCACGCTTTCAGCAAGTGTTTGGAAACTCGAAAAACACAGGCTACATTGAATAAGCTGTATGCTACTAATGCTTTTTCTATACACATTAGGAGTACTATTTTTCATATTTTTATTGCCTTAATTGGTTTACGTGCATGGGTGCTTCAGATCCACTAGTTTTGTACGAGTAGCAGGCAACACAACACTAAAAACAAACAAAAAATCCGCAGATATGTGAACATTTTTTTAACACGCATTCTAATATAATTTGGACAGGCTGATTAAAATTATGCAAGCCATTTCTATTTATCATTCACTGTTCATGAGATACATCACATCAACCATTTATAAACGTTCAGCATTGTGCCTAGACAAGAAACTTGGACAGAGTTTCACCCGGACACTTATTGTTACATGGGTTACTAATAAACTTTAGCTAAGAAGATAAAGCAAACGCGTCACATCACACATAAATATTTTAGTATTAACATCGACTCGATAGTGTAACACATACATGCGCACAGACACACACACACACACACACACACACACACACACACATATATATATATATATATATATATATATATATATATATATATATATTACAGCAAAATGGTTTGCAGGGCAAATTGAACAGTTCAAAGCTGTCCAAACGGTGCTATTTGCATATTTGTGAAGCCTGTTTCATTTTGTTTATATTCTTTTACTTGAAATTATTTCTTAAGGTAGGCAGAACAAGAATCTTAATATCGTCTGACTGCAGTATCTCTTCATGGGATCCTACTAATGTTGTTTTTTCTCGAGCCACAACAAATACAAAAGCTTTCCCGGTGATTTATGACGCTGTGCTGAGCCTCCGTCTTAGATAGAGCTCTGCATTTCACTTGTGTTTATTGGAGTTGCAGTTCTTGTATCGCTTGAAACTTGTAGCACGCCACGAGGAGGTTCAACTTCATATTCGAGTACAATTTTTATTCATATATGAGAAAAATCAAGAAGTCTCTCATTCTCTACAACTATTTACTAAGTAACGAATCAAGTCAAACAAAAACGAATTAAACGAATTTAAGCGATAATCACTCACCAAAATAATATTGCCGCAGACCCGCCATTGTACTGAATCTCTAATTAGGTGTTCTGGCAGATGCAATTAAGCGTATGCATCTAGAAATAGAGAATGGGAACATTTTGAAGTTGTTCCAATAATCGAATCGGGTAAATGAAGCGTTACAAATTCTCCAATTTCCAGGAACAAAGAATATCGTAAACTGTAGTTAGAACTACTCATTTTGTGCATTCATGGAATATTAAACAAATGGTCGAAATTTAGCGTCAGTTTGTACTGCTGGTATTTCAACTAGCGTATGAAATCTCGAGTATCAAAAACTCGATGCTTTAAATTTGTTTTCTTAGAATCGAAGATTTCCATATCAGTCCATAATATCAGTAGCTTCATTTTCATTTTCTCATTTAGGGTGCATTCAAAAGACTATTGTAAGATTTGTAGTTTAAAGAGTGTTTCAGACAAACTTTACTAACGGAATGACAATCAATTATGATACACTATGATACACTTGAGATTGGTTCAGGGATAGTTCACACGACTGATCAGTGAAAAGAAGAAAGAAAATCATGGATTCTTTAGTTCCAGTTAATTCGAAAACAAGTTTGTTAAGAAGCGTGAATGAACCGGTGATTTGATGAAGCTTTTAAAATCTCAGCACTTTGAAGCTTTTTCCAAATTCATTGCCATAGCAGCTCATTTGAGACCCTGTATATGCCACACGTTTTATCCCTCGTTTCTGAGAAAATACTGCAATTGGAAAAACTTCACAGATCCTTTTTCAGGCACCAGTGAACTGAACAGCTTTCAGTAAAACTTTTACCATCCAGAGAATATTACTCACTGCCTTTGAATGCATCGACTAATACTTGGCTCTGCACCAGCACAACCTTGTTTGAATTTTGTATGAGAAACCAGGGGCTTTTTTTGACAACTCTTCCTGATATCGATCTTTATGATGCTCATGAATGACACTTCTTGTCGAGAACAGATTTTCTTCACGTACGTAAATTTAGCCCCAACTCTCTTTAGAAGAGGAATATCGATTTTCTTTGTATTTCTTTCGTCAGCTTGAGGTTAATTCCGCGATTATTTCTATTAGCGACGATTTTACTCTGCCACTCTATAATCGCGCTCGATGAGTTGAGCTACAGACACCAAATAATTCAACAGTTTTAGGTACGACATTAAACATCACTTGCCTTGACCATATGACTACTATATTACTAGTTTCATGAAGCTGTTACTAAATTTTACCAATTTATTCTTATTACTATTGAGAAGGAATAGTTAATTTCCACTCTAAACTAAGTTTAGATAACTTAGTAAGGTAAGGTGAGGTTGAAATCAGTTATCAGTTATTTAACGAAACAAAAATCGCACTGAATGTTATTTAGCTGTTTTCGATGTCAGTGCAGACTCATTTTCAAAATATTTTTATAGTAAATAAACTGGAAATAGTTCTTATAATATTAATCAGAATCTAGTTCAGCATAGTCAGTAATTGAGAATTATAATAAAACCCGAGTCTGTTAACGAACGATTAACTTTGTGAAAAGTAATTATTACTCAAGTTTAGTGAAACAAATTCAGTTTCCTAATTTTCCTTAACAGCTTTGATCCCAACATGGCTTAGTTGACTGCTACGGACAAAATTCCATACCAGTTGTGATCTGTACAATTTGCTATGAACGAAGATTCTGGCACTTACCGACAGCCAATTGTTACTAATGTACTCGTGCATAACACTGTTTGACAGTTCAAAAATCCCAAAATAACGCACATGATTGAACAACTTACATTAAATTTACTCTGAAATGTTATCACGATTTTTTTTCACGAAGTAATTAAATCCGAATCAGTGGGTTACTAATTACGCTCTCACAAATGTTAAATGTGATTCAGCGAATTGAGTTTGACTTGATCCCCCCATTGTTGAAACACAGCGATTACCCTGTCAACACGGTCTGTAATCTATTCAAATGTAATCTGGTCGAGGAGAGGACTGCCTAATGCAGGCTGCAATTTCTGCCATTGTCAAAGGATTTCGCTTACCTCATTTTCAGCCCACAGTGTCTCATTACTACGCCTTGAATAGCATCTAATCTCAAGAGAGGGATTTCTCGCTGATTCGTCTATATAGACTACAGTTGTTTAAAGATTCATTTTTGCTTCCTCACGAGTAAAAATTAAGTTTTGGTAATTTTTGCTTTGTTCTCTTTTTAATATACTTTTCCCCTTTCCTCAGTTTTGTTCCCTGCGTCTCAAAAAGAAATTCATCATTATGACATCGTCCGTCTGCACCATAAAATATGCAACATACAAGAGTGTTACAAAATGTTTCGATATTTCATCTAGCAACTTGAATGAGCATGTTTTTCTTTTCCATTTATCCTTTTATCCGTAAAACATTTTCCATTTACATGCCGCTGCTCCTGTTAATGTAAGGGGAGAATGCCAGGGCAAATTATCTGAGGATATTTCTCTACAGTAAACCATAACTTTAGCGATATTCTGTATATTCATCATATCTATTATTATTGTCTTCGTGCTAACGGGAATGATGCATTGCTATTCAAATTAAATGAATTATCGTAGAATGAACATGAGCTTAGGCAAATGCAATCAACTCTACGTAATAAAAGCAGCAGTGTATTTAGATGAAACTGATTTTGGTGTCACGAATTGTGAAGATAAGAGAAAAATTGAATTTTTGAGATAGAGGTTTTTTGTTAAAAAGAGGCGCCATATTACTAAAGAATAGAGAAAGACAAAAGACAGTTTATTCGAATCGTATTGACACGCATTGCATTCCTGGTTCAACCCCTGCACCTACAATAATAGTGGTCTCAGCAGTGAGGCAGGGTATTAAGAGGCAGTCATTGTATGATTTTCGGGTCACGCATCACTGACGAGATGGGAGAAAGTACATATCAGAATTCTCATCACTGGCAGCTGCATTCTACATCACAGTTGGGTCAGGGCCCTCAAGGCTTCTGCTGCCCGCTCATTTATGGCCGAGCTGATCAGCATTGACGCTGATACCACATCAGGCATCAACGCGGAGCACTCGGCCGTGTCAGTTATGTTCGTCCGCACGAAACGATGATCTTACGCATCTCGTAGAAGTCGATATTATGGGAGGTATATTTTCCAAGACACAATTGGGCTTACACCGTGAAAGTAGTTATTTATATGATAGTGTTTTTAATTCATTGAACTTTGTTCTAAATGTTTGTGGACTCCATTGCATAAACGAGTTTAAAATTATTAGTGCTTGCTTTTTTCCCTAGGCCACGATAGATAATTTATTACTGGAATCGTTTCAATTTTGGGAGTTTTCAACGCTTTCGGAGCTGAAGCTCTAGTCTGTTTGACTAGATTAAGGTCATGTTTGTCTTTTGTTGCAGCTTTAACCAATTTTATAGTCTGGGTTCTCCGTCCAAGCCTACGTGTCATGGTTGGACCTGAGATAGCATAGCTTTAGGCTTTATTGGAACTCACAAACTCCCTCCCTGGGACAAGGATCGATCTATGAATTTCCAAATACTTCAAATTACGTGACCTCTTTTCGTTATTAGGCTTCTTCGTCTTCAATATTGCAACTCCAGAGAGGCAGCGTTGACTACCAAATGAAGGAAAGAGAAGGCAAAGGTGCTCATCTTAACAACATAATGGTTAATTTTTCCTGTGTGGGCCTAATAGCGCTGTAATAAAAAGCTTCTCAGTTTTCCGTTCGAGGTAAACCTTGTTATTATGTTGAGCACCAGGTATGAGAGCGAATACATTGGTATTTTAGCAGTGGTTCATCTTAACTAAGCAGTTTCGGACCCCTTCTCATCAAAACTGTCAGCATTCATGGTTCCCTTAATCTCTAGGACACGAAGGACTTGAGATAATGGAATATTTCTGTAATATGTAATAATAATAGTTTACTATTTTGTCAGCATTAAAACTATTTCGAAAAAGCTTATCTAGCTAGTAAAGAGGATTTAGATCGATAATGTCTTACTAAATTCTTCTACTATATTTCCGGTTTAAAGTTTCCAGAAACGAGACTCATATCATGAATTCGAAGACTGATCTGTTCAGGTAGTACGATGAGTTTTGAAGGCAAGTATTACTAAAACGACGAAGTTAAAGTTTCTGTACGAAAGCTTTTTTACTTTTAATTATGGAGCATTCGTGTACAAGCTTGGAAGAAGTTAGACCAGAAAAGGGATCGAAGGTAAAACCCACAGATTCTTCCTTTTCTAGAGAAGGATGACAAACTCACGCACTTTGAAATATTCAGTTATATTTATTATAATCTGCCACCAAAACGGATAAATAAAATCCTGAATTATTCAAATTACTTGTGTAGATTGAGTTTCAGTAAATTAGGTCATCAAGAAAAGCCCACTTAACAAAGTTGAATTTGATCACTATGTTGAACACTGTGGTAAAGGTTTATATGAATTTTTTTTTAATGTTTCAGAAAAATGGAGATGAATATGAAAAGCAAAACATAAATGTCAAAACTAAAATACATGAAGATAAATTTATTTTGCTCGTATGACTTCCACAAGGGAAATTTTCAGTGGCAAAGAGTACACACCTTTTAAGAATCAAAAAGAGAAGCGTGCGTTGCACATTTCAGACCAGATAGAACTACACTTCTCTACCTGAACACGCGAGGCCATCATTAGCAATGATCCACATCGTAATCCCGCAATGAATACATGCTGGGAAATAATTTTAATTAGAGGATCTTGCGCGAGTTGATTGAATCGTTAGGAATAATTTATAATACAACAGCTACGACACATCAGTTGTTGTAGGGCAGTTGTAGCAACGTCAGTTGGTCGCAAGGCTAACGCCAGCTTGTGAAGGAGCTCCTGCACAGAAGTCATTGATATGAATAACAGAAATGCACCTCAGTACTTACATACCTCCAAACCGAAGTGGTCAAAAACAAAGCCCAGCATTTAATTACCACAAAAGCGCTAGCACTCAGTCGAGAACCATAACCTCCTATGTCATAGTACAGGGTGAGACGACATAACTTCCTAGTTTTTTTAATGCATTTTACTTTGAAAAAAGGAGCTTATGTTGCCGCACTCTGTACAACTAGGTAACTAGCCTACTGTGGGTATCTCTCGCTACCTTCGTGTTGACAATACTCAACGGTAACTTTGTTTTCTGTGAACAAGATGGTTGGTAGCGGTACTGGAATTACCGTCAGTAGACAAAAAGGTTAAGCTATTGCTGCAAGACTGAGTGTTTCGTGCTGGATCATCCCTGTTGAATTACAGCATGGTTTCTTCCCCTTCAGTTTAGACTGCTTGAGGGAGAAGGCAGTATCAGGCTAGGCCGCAATCAAAACTGCATCAAATACAAAATAAAATATAAGATAGTAAAATACAATCAGCAGCTAATGAACTTTCTTCCCCCTACATTTAAGGCCCATACTCTATCGTTTTCTACAACTTTGCTGTAATCCAGCACTTCTTTGAGCCCACTAAGTATATTATAATATTGCTTAGCTGTAGCACCAGCCAGCGTATGCGCACAACTCGCCTACGTTATACCACAAGCGAGTCATCGCAAGTACGTGAGTCCATACTGGGCACCATAGAGAAACGAAGCAATATAAACAACTTGAAATTGTACCCCACA
Organism: Trinorchestia longiramus; assembly: GCA_006783055.1. NCBI lineage: Eukaryota > Metazoa > Arthropoda > Malacostraca > Amphipoda > Talitridae > Trinorchestia > Trinorchestia longiramus. Next base: position 75,860 of record VCRD01002255.1, on the reverse strand, counting down.
TGGAACCAGTAAATAATGTACATGTAAACAGAAGTCAATGAAATAAAAACACACGATATGTGAGAAATTCAGTAGAAAAACTCACCCGGATGCATAAAATTATAGTATAGAGCAGACACAAAATCAAGTCAAAAGAGCTAGCCTGGACAAGAGTATAGTATAGAGCAGACTCAATATCAAGTCATAAGAACTAGCCTGGACAGGAGTATAGTATAGAGCAGACACAATATCAAGTCATAAGAACTAGCCTGGACAAGAGTATAGTATAGAGCAGACACAATATCAAGTCATAAGAACTAGCCTGGACAAGAGTATAGTATAGAGGAGACACAATATCAAGTCATAAGAACTAGCCTGGACAAGAGTGCAGTATAGAGGAGACACAATATCAAGTCATAAGAACTAGCCTGGACAAGAGTATAGTATAGAGCAGACACGAGAAGGAGGGACCACCTACCCGCCCCCGAGGTTGCCCGAGCTGAAAGGGGAGCTGGCTCCGGTTCCAAAGCTGCTGTTGCTGAAGCCAACAAAAAACACAGTTATATATATGGCTGATAATCACTGAAATCTGCGATTTTGTTTAATAATCATAACATGTTAGAATATTATGACCCTTCGACCATATACATGATCATCATTCACCATACATCATGTATTCCAGCATCCGCTGTCTAGTTCATACTTAAAGACAACGAGGATTTTATTGAATTTCAATTCCGTTAACCCATTAGAGCCGGAATTAATTTTACTCTAAATTTATATTATTTGTGTTATAAATTAGGTCGAACAAACATCAGAAAAGGGTAATAAAACTTTATTTTCCTTTGAAAACATTTATATAGTGAAGTGAGCAGAAAAAATGTATGTTGCATATATGCAACGCTAAGCGCTTGGACATGGATTATTATTGCGTTGCATATATGCAACACTACGTTGTGATGAGTTAAATAAGTATGCTCAGCCTTTTTAATAGCCATAACTTCAATTTTTGAAGATTTTTTATATGTTAACTCATTTTAACTACTGTGTTCTTATAATAAATATCTTTTTCAAAGTAATTTTAGTCTGCTCCTAGCAAAATGTTAAAACAAATATAAACAGCATTTAATTTATTAATATTATAGAGAGCGAATTTCTACCTCATCCTTTCTTCTACTGTGTAGAAGTGGTTGTGGTTCCTTCGCTATAATGTAGTGTGCGCGCACGAAGTTTCAATAAGCTATTACTAATGCCACTAACAATATCAATGATATGATAAATGGTTTCCTACCCCCACTCAAACATGCTTGACACAAAGACTTATCCTTTATTGTGACCACGAACAATGATGAAGTGTAATTAAAGCGACAGACCTGGTGCCAGTTGCAGCGATGCCCCCAAACGTGGCCGTCCCAGAGGAATTAGCGAAGCTGCTGAAACCGCCGCCTCCACTGCTCCCTGCAACACCAACGCACAGTCTCATGCATCAGACACTTCACACTTATGTACATGTGATCTACGTGCATATTTCCTTGCATGAAAGTATTAAACGCTACAAGTAATTCAGAGTAAAGAGACCCTTAGCACTCAGAATCTGGTATATATGATAAATCTCAGACAGTGACGAACGCCACAGCTCAGCAAATATGTAAAAGGAGAACTTTTGCTGGGAAAATTCGAATTTGTGCCTTAGAAATCACGATACGGATGTGTCACCGATGAGCTCCTAGTGAACCACATACGCAAGACTGTTAAGAAAATCTAAATCAGTGTCCATTCCAATTAATGAATAATGCGTTCAAATGATTAAATGAGATATAAAAGATGTTCATTTCTCTGAAATAATGTAACATCGCTATTCAGTCACAGTATTGCATGATTACAAGAAAGATTTGAGAGCACGAAGCGTGAGTAAGATCCTCGATGACAGGCGGACCAACAAAAGAGTGCGAATGATACGTTAGCATGTCTGCTCGGAGGTCATGTCCATCAAAACGAATGAACATGTATGCTTACGGTCACAACAGAGTTCAAAAACTTGTGATCATTGGTGTAAATGCCTTTATTTTTGCATGATAAACGAACAGGGTTCTATGAATTGAGTTGCTAGGCGCACTACAGTCAGTAATTTGAGATGAAAACAAACTAGATTGCCTAGATAAGGTCACATTTAATGTAATTTCAGAATATTAAAATTATAAGCAATTGTACTTTTGTTTAGCTCACATATACTGAAGAGTAAA
>VCRD01002255.1:59179-71860 GCA_006783055.1 Trinorchestia longiramus | reverse complement strand
AATGTTAAAACAAATTTAACAGCATTTAATTTATTAATATTATAGAGAGCGAATTTCTACCTCATCCTTTCTTCTACTGTGTAGAAATGGTTGTGGTTACTTCGCTATAATGTAGTGTGCGCGCACGAAGTTTCAATAAGCTATTACTAATGCCACTAACAATATCAATGATATGATAAATGGTTTCCTACCCCCACTCAAACATGATTGACACAAAGACTTATCCTTTACTGTGACCACGAACAATGATGAAGTGTAATTAAAGCGACAGACCTGGTGCCAGTTGCAGCGATGCCCCCGAACGTGGCCGTCCCTGAGGAATTAGCGAAGCTGCTGAAGCCGCCACCTCCACTGCTCCCTGCAACACCAACGCACAGTCTCATGCATCAGACACTTCACACATATGTACATGTGATCTACATGTACATTTCCTTACATGAAAGTATTAAACGCTACAAGTAATTCAGAGATTTTTAGCACTTAGAATCTGGTATATATGACAAATTTCATACAGTGACGAACGCCACAGCTCAGAAAATATGTGAAAGAACTTTTGCAGGGAAAATTCGAATTTGTGCTTTAGAAATCACGATACGGATGTGTCACCGATGAGCACCCAGTGAACCACATACGCAAGACTGTGTCCAAATTCTTCTAAATCAGTGTCCATTCCAATTAATGAATAATGCGTTCAAATGAGTAAATGAAATATAAAAGATGTTCATTTCTTGGAAATAATGTAACATCGCTATTCAGTCGCAGCATTGCATGATTACAAGAAAAATTTGAGAGCACGAGGCGTGAGTAAGATCCTCGATGACAGGCGGACCAACAAAAGAGTGCGAATGATACGTTAGCATGTCTGCTCGGAGGTCATGTCCATCAAAACGAATGATCATGTATGCTTACAGTCACAACAGAGTTCAAAAACTTGTGATCATTGGTGTAAATGCCTTTATTTTTGCATGATAAACGAACAGGGTTCTATGAATTGAGTTGCTAGGCGCACTACAGTCAGTAATTCGAGATGAAAACAAACTAAAGGTCACATTCAATGTAATTTCAGAATATTAAAATTATAAGCAATTGTACTTTTGTTTAGCTCACATATACTGAAGAGTAAAGAAGAGTAGAGTTATAACTCTCCCATTTGAAGAACTTTCTCCCATAGAGAAGTTAATGATTAAGAGAATAATTACAAAGCTCATTAACATAACCACGTGAACCTCAACACGTCGTGTTAGAGTACCGGACTCAATACAACTACACTAACACGTCGATAAATTGATGAGCTCAATCAGGTTTTCGTCGAGGTGCCTCAAGAAAATTCCATGGCACCGCCAACACAATGACTCTAGAAACTTTATGATTTAAACACACAATATTTTCAACATAAATCTTACATGAAGAGCAAGCGCCTAAATTCTGATGCTTATTCTCGAATGCAGTGCAAAAGAATGAAAGAGACGCACCAGGTGCTGAAGGAGCTGCGCCTCCAAAGACACTGCTCCCAAACGCTGGGGGGCTGCCGAAGGCAGGAGCTGACCCAAATTTGGGGGGTGACCCAAACGCGGGAGCGGCTCCAAAAGCTGATCACATAAACAACATGATAAACTCCACTATAAAACTCTAATGGTAAAAATGTGTTCAGATATCGAACAGGTAATTAATATTTTAAATGTTTTTGCATATTTCAGTTTTTAAACCTCTATCTTCTCGTTCTCACATACGTAACTTCTGTAAGAATCACACCACAGTTTAACATTTTCGCTGCCGTTTGACGAACATGCGTGTAATTTCAAGCTCTAAATTTCAAGCGGCAGCGAACGTGTTAAATGTTATCAACACGTGATTTACCTGAGGAGGTATGAAAGCAGACTCACCTGACGAGGGCTGGTTCAGGGCGTTGCTAGAACTGCCTCCAAAGAGCGAGGATGCCGAGGACACTGTCGCCGTCCCCGAGCCTGACCCGCTGAACAGGTCTGATATGAAGACAACAGAGTATCAATCAATGAGTTCAATAGTTCAGATCGTATCTGAAAAAATACTCCTGAGGTGAACACTCAAAGGGGGCAACTTCAATGAGTTCTATTTATGATACAACTCGCAGGTTACTATCTGTTCATCAAAAAATAACATAATAGCAAGCAAAAATCAAAATACTGGTCTTTCGATGCACGACAAAACCCACAAATTAGTTTAGATAGCGAGAATAACCTCGCCAACTAACACTAGTGCCTCGTGTAAGGAATTATTGTGTCATGCAAACTAAAATTTGCACGTTATACTCCTTGATCATGAATTTCTCGTCTCTACTACGTACAACACTGCGAGCTGTTAATCGTCATGCCACAGCACACCTCACACATAGTAGTCTTAGTAAATATGTGCCCCTTTGTCCTCACTTGTGACAACGCTCAGTATAGGTCTATCATAGTGGAAATTGAAGTACAGTATTGATTACAGTCCACCTGATCTGTAGATATAGGTGTATCAAACCTTACGCTAAGTCATTCTAACTCACAAAAATGTGAATTAAACTCTGACGTCAAGGATTTTCTATCGGATCATTTCTCCAAACGTAAGTGGTTTTGCAGACCCCGTGACTTACCTGTCTGAGGTTTGACGGCAGAGCCCGAGATGCCGAAGATGTTCTTGTTGGTCGAGTTTGTTGGAGCTGCACTGCCCAGACCAGTCAGGATTGCACCATCCCTACGTGAGTAGAACCAATAATTCATTTCAAAAAGTCATTTCCTTAACGTAAAATGAAGGCCATTTCATGAAGCTCATTTAATTATTTCATGGTAAATTGATTTATTCTTGTCCCAAAAGCCTAAATTTTTTTCCAGTATTTGCAACAACTAAAATTCAAAAGTTTTGTGCTCTCTTTTCACACACGGGAAAGCCCTCAACTATAAACGAGAGTATGTTTTCACTACGTGAATACGTTCGAACCCTGTCTAACGCAACAGTGTAGCGTAATTTTGAGAAAGAACGCTTGAAATATGCATGACACGCACCGCACACATGACTATAACCTGACTGACTTCTCTGAACTGAACTCTGCTGCCTCAACTCACCCGAATAAGGACGAAGACGATCCTCCAGCTGCACCTGTAACGTCGATTATCAAAATGAGTCACCCTTCTCACACACAGAAAGGCCGCCATGAAAATACAAACTAAATTCCTAAATAGGCATCTATACTGAAAGCTGTGCAACCGCAAGTGATAATTTCAAACAATTTAATTTCCCCTGCGAAACATACCCAGATCAGAGTTTAGATAACTGCTCTTCTAAAACACTGATAACAATTTTTAGAGGAAATATAACGAGGCACCAAACACTTCTAGTTTCGACACGATGGCACAAACTATTGACAAAGAACGTTAGTAATTTGCAGTGCCTTCGAGGCTATAATTTAAGCAACGCTGTCGCACTATTCAAACTACTGACGTCAACACAATTTCCTCCATCATATATTCCTCACATAGACATCTACAACCGATTAGTCTGCAATGTTTCATAATTCCGATGATATATTAAAAGCGTGGCGACTTGTCTTCAACTTGCACAATACAGAACTCGTAAGCAACTCTGTACAAGCGCCAGTTTCAATGCGAGTTATAGAGTCAATCTCCCTTCCATACATCCCCCCTTAGCACTCGACTTGTAAAGCTATGTATAAACTCTACGAAATAATGAACATTTCGTGCCAACAATACACAATTTAAGCCATCAGTCTAGACAGATCTACTTTCAAGTAAAATTATCCTGAAACTCAAAATTGGGTTATGACGAGTAATACTTTTGTGTAATCAAATTGAACCTTATTTGCCATAACTTTATCCTCTCAAATTAATGATACCACGTTCTCGCCTTCAATGTTGAGTGAAAAAGATGGTGAAATACATTCCGAAAATTAGAAAACTCAACATAAGGTCATGTCTTTTTTCTGAAAGCATTGCATTTCTTAGAAGGGATTTACTTGATATATGAAAACAAAATAATTCCAACTTCCAAAGATTACAGGTGAATATTGATAATCTTCCTTCTAGATGGTGGTTGCAAATTGATAATTAAGTAGAATCAGTCATTCCCTCGAATGATATGGGTACGTGTTGTTATGTTAACAATGCTAGTAATCAAAAATGTGGTTATCTCGATTCAGAGGACTTGGGATGACAATATCTGCAGCATAAAGACCTGCCTAAAGAGACTATACCTGCAGCACCTCCAAACACAGAAGAGCTGCTGGGAGAACCAAATGCCGCTGCATCTCCACCAAACACACTGTTGCCTGCAACATATTTTATTTTGAACAGTAACAAATGAACAAGACTTTGCCTTAAATATAAGTTGCAACATCCGTAGTATTTAAAGATACTGTGGATAACAGCTAAAGAGCCATAACAGCACCATCCATTACTTTTCATGACTGGTATAGAATACAGAGATAGGATTATTTTTCCACACACGAAAAAGGGGCAACTGGTTGCGTCCATACCGTCATGGGTCCATCCCCAGCCCTCTAAGAAGAATGTCATATGTATTCACACGAAAATACACTCCAACACTAGCAGACTTTCAAGACAGGTACACAGAAAGCAACATACACTAGGTAATATGCATGATACGATGCTCATACACAAGCAACAGACAAGTAGAAGACAGCACAAAAAATTGTATTTCAATAGCCTGCAAACTAAGGTCCTACACACAACAAACAAACCTAAAACAATTCACCTGGTGATGATTATTCTCCATTTTTTCATTTGAAAACATGGATTCCCGTCATTAAAAACTATAATAGTTATTAACTGACCTGAGCTCGAACCAAAAACTCCAGCCTGGCCTGCGCCTCCGAATACCGAGGCCGACGAGGTGGCGGCCGGAGCAGCACCTCCAAATATCGAGGCAGACGACGTGGGGGCGGCAGCAGCAGCAGCACTTCCAAACAGCGTACTGGAGCCAAACGCCGAACCCGTGCCTGTAATAAAATATTCAGTTAGATATCAGTAGAAAAATAACGAATCGTTTTGTATAATACCAATTATACTAAATGCGATTTTTTGCAATAGGTGAAATAAATGAAGAGCACAAAATCAGTTTCAAGTTTCAATTAATTATTCAAATTATTAAACTTTCGATCAAGGTGTAGAAATTATTGATTCAAATTTAAAACGAATTTAGTCTATCAACTAGTAAGTACTAATACCTCTGCACTAATACCTAATATAATACCTCTGTGTAATTGCACACTGTACCTCCAGCACCCTGAGTTAGCGTGGTTCCAAAAGCACTGCTAGCACCAAACACAGAACTTTGCGTGGAAGCGGCGGTAGTTCCAAACCCAGACGATGTTCCAAACACAGACCCTGTAGAGGAAGTTGGCGCACCAAAGACGGAGCCTGAGTTTCCGAACGATGATGCCGAAGATGCAGCAGGGGACGCAAAAAGTGACCCGGATGGCGGTGCAGAGCCAAACACAGAAGCTGCCGTGGAAGCGGGGGCTCCAAATACAGACCCAGCAGATGAAAAAGCAGGGGGTCCAAATACTGATCCTGAAGATGACAGACTTCCAAACAATGAACTTGTTGAAGTAGCTGGAGTTCCGAATACAGAGCTTGATGAACAAGCAGGAGTTCCGAAGGCAGAACTAGACGAAGAAGCTTGAATTCCAAAGACTGAACTCGATGACGAAACAGGATTTCCAAAGACTGAACTCGATGACGAAACAGGATTTCCAAAGATTGAACTCGATGACGAAACAGGATTTCCAAAGACTGAACTTGATGACGAAACAGGATTTCCAAAGACTGAACTTGATGACGAAACAGGATTTCCAAAGACTGAACTTGATGACGACACAGGATTTATAAAGACTGAGCTTGACGATGAAACAGGATTTCCAAACATTGAACTTGATGATGAAACAGGATTCTCAAAGACAGAGCTTGAAGAAACAGGAGCTCCAAAAACTGAGTTTGGCGGAACTGAAGCACCGAACATCGAACCGGAAGAAGAAATGGATGTACCAAACGCCAAACTCGAAGAAACAGTGGTTCCGAAAACAGAACTTGCAGAAGTTGTGTTGCTAGTCGTGCTGAAGACTGTACCAGAGGAAGAACCTGTGATGGCAAAGGTTGAGCTTGAAGACGCCGGAGTAGCAAATATCGAAATTGAAGGAGTAGAAGTGGCAAAGAGCGAAGCACTGGTAGATGCAGGTGTAGCAAACAGAGACGCGCCAGGTAATCCTGAGGTCTTCGTAGTAAAGCTGAGAACAGAGTTGCCGGATGAAGCTTCAGTGCCCAAAACAGCAGGTGATCCAAATGTTGATGTCGCTGCGTAAGACGAGACAATCAACATAATCATGTAAACACTATCCACAGCACTATTGATGGCAATATCAAAAAAATTTCCAAAAAAACGATGAACAGCTTTGATTCTCTAACGCAGAAATTCCATACTTTTTCCGTCTCTAAGTTTGGCGACATATCGTAAAGTCATGACCTCCTACACAAGATTATCCGACACAAAATGCATATTTAGGTGCTTTCCCACTAATGGATTCGGGAAATTAAATATTTTAGAAAATCCAAAAATTTTGAGGACATTTACCCTCCGCTCTAGGACAATGCTTTCTGTGAGTTTTCTCTTCATTTGAATGGAATTCATAAAATATTTTACTTTCTAATTAAGAATCAATGATCAATTAAAAACGAATGAATTCGAGTTAAGTAAAGATCCCACACAATGACTCGATACAAATCAAAAATAGTTCAGAGTTTTGAGAAGAGATAATTAAAAATTTTCACCGATTCGAAACCCTACCACTTTTTATGGCCGTAAAGATCACAGTAATTCAGGTTCGTAAGATCACGTCTCATGCCACACAGACAAGCAGGGTATAGCAGCAAGCGCAATTCAGTATAAAAAAAGAGGATATTGTATAAGGTCACTAAAGTGCTCCACATCAGTTTTGCCACGACCAGCACTAATCACAGAGAAAAACAAATGCAAGCAACGAAACCCCTCTTCAGCTGGCTTCTTTTAATACACGAAAAACAAAAAGAATTCACTTCTTCAAGTACGAAACGCATTCCTCTGAACTGTGAACAAAAAAGACTGAAATAAAATGTCACGAGAACTAAGAAAACTCATTCGAGTCAGCACAGCCCATTAAGGTAATTTCTAAATTTGAACATCCAACAGTTCAATGCAAGCCTACGCCCAGATGCAGCCCTCAAGTCGAGCCACATGCTAAAAACCTTACTCCCCCTAACGCTACACATCGCACTGTACGTAGTGGCTGATCAATAGATCATAGATAAAGTGAACTTATCCTGTCCATCAAGAAAGAATGAGATGCGCCAAAAACAAGTGCTGGAGTAAAATACAGAGAAAATACACGTAGACTGTCAAAAAATATGCCAGGGTTGTTTATTGCAAATACTAAGTGATGCTTTCTCAAATGCAATGAAATCCCCTTTGTGTCTTTCAAATGGCCTTACTAATAATTCTCTAATATGTGATACTCATGCGATAAATAAAAATATTTTGAGACTATGGAAAAATTAATAGTTTAACTATTTCCGTTCTTTATTTTCTTGAAAACTCAGACAAAATCGAGTATTGTTATGTTTCATAGTTATTTTCAGTTTCAGTTCTCTTTTAATACTCGCGTGAATAATGAACATTGGCGTTAGGTATCCTACCAAGACTGACCTGTACCGGTAGACCGGTCTACCTGTACCGGTAGACCTACCGCTGTGGTATTAGCGCCGGACACCAATCCTAACGCCCCGACAGCAAAAACCGAGTTTGCTGAGGTAAATGAGGAAGAGACGGCGCTTCCAGGTGCTGCTTTCAAGTTCTCCGTTGAAGAAATAACAGCACGTCCACTCGCGGCAAATATTGAACTAGAAGTTTTTGCTGTACCAAACAAACTGGAGCTGGGAGCTTCATGAACCTCAGATGTCGGTAAAACAGCGAGGTTAGTTGCCGCAGATGTATTGGTACCAGTAGACTGAACAACAGAAACGCTGGAGTTGGTAGAAGCGGGTGTTTGAGATCCAAACAAAGTAGTGCTTGTGGTAGGAAACAAACCACTTGGCGAAACAACTGAAATCAGTCCCTGCTTTGGTGGAACAATAGCTACTGATGAGCTGTTTGTTTCAGAGGCTCCAAGGCCACTAGCAGTTGCCTTATTCGATCCATCTTCAACTTGCACAGCTGTGATTGAAATATTTCCAATCTCAGACCCAGTCGGCCGGTCTGCAGAAAACGTTGGCTTGTTGACTGGAGTAATGGTGACTGATCCCTTCGTGAAAAAATCAGAATTTGTAATAGCAGATTCTGAACTTCGAGGACTGGTAGCAGTGGCTGTAGTAAGATCCAAACCAGCAGAAAACCCTCCGCTAGAGCTACTTCCAGCCGCTAGCAGAGCAGTAGGCACACCAGGTTGTACCAATGTGTTACCAAAGATGCTGCCGCTGTTGCTGCTACTGAAAAGTCGACTTGCTACACCTGAGGTAACAAAAACAAATAACAGTCAACTTGGGTAACGCTAAAGGCACAAGGTAGAGTTAAATCAAATAAAGTAAATAGAGCGTCAAGGAAAAGAGATTTAAACGATCTATCAGCAAATTCGAGGCAATACAGAGTAGAAGATAAATTAGGATCAAGTTCCGATGTTTTCTAGTAATTAGTGGTAATGTATCATATGAACAATCAAAAACAAGTTCTTTATCCATCTCTGGGGAACAAATGATAACCTAAAGATATATCATTCCCATGCATCAAAACTCATTAGCTACAATAACAAAAAATCAAGATTTTGCAGGTTTGTTGAGAAAATTTTCCCCGTCATTGACTGAAAAGTTATGAAAAAACAACCACAAGAATAAGCTATCACTCGTCACGAGCATCGTCATAAGGCAAGAAAAGGCGCAAAAGATAAAGTCCATTACCAACCGCAGTAAAGATTATTAGTGATAGAATTAAAGAAAGCATAACCTACAAGGTGTAAGTTTGGCAAATTTCAACTAACGCAGCAATCGTGAGTAGGCCAAGTGAATGGCTCACTGGAATAGAATAAGGTAATAGGAAAGAGTCGCTTGATTTATTCTTGGGTTGCTCCTTAAGTTCCATGCCAGTCACATTTAACGTAGAACTATAACGTTGCAGTTATTCGGTGATGCAAGCAAGAAGTGGCAACCTTTTTCCCTTGTCACTGACAGATAACTGACCTGGAGTGGCCGAGCTCGTGACGCTGATGCCGGTGCTGAAGAGCATCGACGCGGTGGTCATGATGGTAGAAGTTCCTGTAGACAAATTCGAAGAGAAACCCGAAGACGAAGCTGCAAAGAAAGTAAGTCCATCTTTCTCTGAGTTTGTAACAAACTTTAGTTCTGATTTAGGAGGAACGAATGCCCCAAACGAGAAACCAGTATTGGAAGATTTAGGAGTATCTGGAGGGTGAGCGAGAGATCCTTGAGGAAGTACACCCACAGCTGCAGTTGGAGGCACCTTGCCCACCAAGGAGGACAAGGCAGAGAGTGGGTGGCTAGAAACTGGCCTATTATTCTCCTGCCCTCGAGTGTCGACCTCTGGAGTTCCCGGTGGGGTGATATCTTCGTACTTGGGAGCTACATTTTCGGCAGGCTCTACTTTGATGTTTGTGCTCCTGACAGTAGAAAGAGAAGAATTCTGCCAGCTTGACTTAGGGGTATCAGATAAGCCCCGTTTGACAGCAGCTGAAGAATCTGGAGTCTGTTCAAATAATGAAACAAAATTAATGATCAAAATCTAATAATACGGAATTTTCTTTCGTAGTTATCCAATATTTTAGCGATAACGTCGTTCAAGGCCCAAATACAGCAAGGCAACGACCATGCTTCATGTTTACAATAAATTAACACAGAGCACGGTGTGCATCGACAACCTGATCAGGTAGAAGTGTTACAGCTTCTAAAGCAAGACTTTCGCACAACTTCTAGAACACAGACCTCTACAGTAATAGGGCTGTCTTATTCGACAGCATAAGACCGGTAACATACGCTGATTTGTCTCAACAACGTCACTGGGGCTGCTTAAATCCAGTAATCACGGTTACTGAAATAAAAGGAGAAAAGGCAAAGCGCTCAAACCGGGACTACATCCGAAAACAGCTGGAAGACGTGCATTCGCCACGCACTGTCTCAAGCCCGTCGTACTCGGTCTTTTTCTATTTATATTTCTGAAGCTTCTGCTTGCTCTGGGTTTACATTTATTTATTTATTTATAACTAACAAATTCGCACTCTTGTTTTTACTGTTTGTTTTTCTTATTACACTCACCCGGACTCGTGTCTAGTGAGGTTGAATTTAACTTACAGAACACGTACTCTTTACATTTGTTAACAGAGCCAATACTACTATTTCAAGTTTATAGCTCTAACTCGAATTGTTGTTTCACGGGTCCAAACTTTCATCACCTAACTAACGGATAACATTTGAGTGGAGATAACGTCCGATTGAGGCTTTACTAGTAACTAGCAGGACCTGCGAATAATTCGCGGTTAGTTCAGTAGCATTATTTTAAAGGTAGTGAATAAATTAACAATCATTGATTATATGATTCAACAGCTTTGATGCCATCATGGCATCAAATTGCTGTCTCTCCACCTCATTCATATCATTTCGTCTTTCTTGGTATCTGTTTCTCCTGTTTTCTAGAAATTACTGTCTCTCCACCTCATTCATATCATTTCGTCTTTCTTGGTATCTGTTTCTCCTGTTTTCTAGAAATTGCTGTCTCTCCACATCATTCATATAATTTCGACTTTCTTGATCTCTATTTCTCATGATTTGAAGATGCAGTTCTCGCTCCTCCTCACTCATATTCATCCTTCGCTGTTGCATTCGTAGTCTGCTTCTATCACGAGTTGCTTGCCTTTCGTCTTCTCGCAAGCACTGTCGGCTCCTTCTCTGTCGCTCTCTTGCTGCTTCTCTTTGTTCTCTTATTCTCTGCTCCATTGTTTTAAATCAAGGGTGGGCAAATTTTCCAATACAAGGGCCAAGTTCAAAAATTCGCAATTTCATGGGGCCGCATAGTACAGGTTCGTACATAAGTAAGGTACTGTCGGTATCACTGATACGCTAGCAGCACTTTTTAAAATTTAAAAATTTTTAAAAATTTTAAAAATTCAAATAACTGACAAAATATAAAATATTTTAACAATTCCGAATATTCAAAAAATTAAAAAAAAATTAAAAAATTAAAAAAAGGAAAAATTTTAAGCAATTTAAAAAATTTAAACAAAATTAAAAAATAAATACAACTAAAATATTCAAAACAACAAAAAATTCGATAAATTAAAAAATTAAACCATTTGAAAATTTACAAAATCAAAAACATTAAAAAGTAATTTAAAAAATATGAAAAATTTAAACCATTTAAAAAATAAATGGAAAAAAATTCTAAAACCAAAACATTCATAAAATTCCCAACCCAAAGTAACGTAATGTAACGTGACCCGACCCTAACCGTATAATAGATACCGCAATGAAGGGTGTGACGCACAGGTACGATAGTCGTAAGCGTGTTAATATATAGATTTTAGCCTATATGAACACAGAATTAACTTTCAAGGTCACCATTCTCCATTCATAATTCAATTATTCTTTATTTACAAGTCTAGAAAGTTACCTTAAAAATCTCACAGTTACATCAAGGTGTCGAGCGAAGCCACTAACCTGTCTAGAGGCGACTTCAGGCACGTTAGGCGTGGAGCACTTGCCGGGACCGAAGCTTAGTGAAAGGAATGAGGGCTCGTGCAGCTGGCCAGGCTGGCGCTGCTGCGGAGACGAACCGCTCTTCACAGCGTAAGGGGACAGCACAGCCTTTCCACTCTTCCTGGGAGAGTATCACACAACATGACTGAGTTTAGGGCAGGTAGATAAAGAAAACTTCCATTAAGCGGGCAAATTTTGCTGATGGGAAAGAAGAGAGGTTAATCATAGGTGAGGGCAGACAAGAGGAGGTGAGGGCAGATAAGGCCAAGCAAGGCCTGAGCAAATTAGATGAAGAGAGACAAAAACACGAAAGGGCAGCACAGATTAAAAGACTGCAAGTGAAATAAGGTGCTCTAACAGACATCAGCCAGCTACACAGACAACCAAGCACAATATAACAACTGGAGTTTCGTAATATACTTATACAAACTGCAATGTCATTAAAGAAGCGAACTACAATTCCATTTAACTAGCAAACCCACGTGTAGTACTAATCGCAGAGTTCTGCTATCACTAGTAGAGCTCTAGCACTGGTAGAAAAGCAACACCTGAGAAGTGCTCAGTAGTACTCCTGAAGTATTCATGAAACAAATGAAACTCACGGAGCGTGGGCTTGCCTTACTTGTGCAGTGCACTATAGTAGTATGGATGTTCGACAGGCATGGAACCTCACCTGACGGGTGTGTGTCCACGACGCTGCAAAATAGCCCACAGCTGTTGTTGCTTGTCTCTTGTCATGTCTGTACTGAGGTTCTCTTTTTCCTCCACCAGAAGACTTTCCTCACTGATGCCGTAGCGACCCGTTTTAGTGGTTCTGCACAATTGAAACCATTGAGATTACCTTTACCACGACCACACGCATTAAATGTCTTAGAAAAAGGTACGTTCCCCGCTCAAAATAGTT
>VCRD01002255.1:35353-45938 GCA_006783055.1 Trinorchestia longiramus | reverse complement strand
CTGGTCACAGACACGCTGCCACCGAGTGACACTCCTCCGCCAAATAGAGACGAAGTTGGCGCCTTATTCTGGCTGAACATAGACGCCCCACCGAACAGCGAGCTACCGTTCGAGGGGGGCACCGAAGGTCGACTGAACAACCCAAGGCTGCCACTAGCACTAGTGGTATTGCTAGTTTGGAAAAGAGTGCTACTAGCATTGGTGGTACTCGCACTGACAATAGTGCCGATACCACTGAGAAAACTAGCACTGTTAGAAGAGGTAGTACCAGGGGCAGCAAATGTATTTGTGCTCGCAAAACTAGAAGAATAATTGGTTGCTGGAGCAGAAGCAATTGCGGTAGAACTAGTGGCAGTAAAGCCAGCAACAGAACTGGGATTGGTAAAGTTAGAAGAGAAAGCAAAGCCAGAGCTAGCCACACCAGCGGAAGAACTAGTGCCAGGCAGGCCAGCGTCCACGGCAGAACTGAGGGCAGAGCTGGCGTGTGGTCGCGGAGGAATTACGATATTTGAACAATACTGCTGGGCGGTGCGGACAGGCCCAGCAGGAGCTGGCTGGGCGGGCAGTGAAGCCCTCAGGTCGGGCTTGTCAGGCAGTCTGTTGACGAGGTGGAATATGTTGAGCTCTCCGCCAGTGGAGAGTGACACCACCACAGGGTGGGGGCCTTCCGTTACGTCCTCTGCAAGGATAGACCAGTAAATATTGAAGCTGGCTGCCAGAAATGAGAAATATTGTAACATGCTAACACTTGAGCATCAATTGAAACATTGACCACGCCTCTCTGTGCACTGTAAGAGTTATTAAAGTTTGAATTCGGTTTCTGAGTCTTTATTACTCATGGCGAGTATACACCGAAGTGTAAAAAGGACAAGGCCTCCGCACTCTACGTCTTATTTTCAAGTTCTTTTGGAAGAAGTAATAATAAACTGCATTAGAGAAGGTAAACGTATTCACGATAAGGTACTTTGGAAGCTTGGTAGATGTGCTTAGATGGAGTGAGATAAACGGGGCGAAGAAAAGGTGTGACGAGAAAGTTGAGTCGGTCAAGTACATTTTATTTTCATACATGATAGTTACACTAAAACAAAATATTTTTTCAATAAGAAAGCCTTAGCATAAATGAAATCATGGAATACAACCGAAAGTCAGTTTTTGAATTAGCATTGAAATTAAAGAAGTTCACAAACGACTATGTATTTTTTTGAGTCTTGACAAATTACTTCAGTTCACTAGCCGTTACACCATCACGACAGCTTTACCAACTCCTCTCCTCGAATACGGATAATCCGGCGCACAGGAACCCAGAACTCTACATCTACCCCCCAGACGACCAAGAATTAAGGAATGTTAGCATAAAGAACGCACCCTTCACTGTGAAGGTCTTAGTGGAGCAAAGGTCCAGGGTTATGCCGAGAGGGAAAGTCTCCTGAGTGACGTTGATGAAGTGCATCTCAGCACGACTGCCCTCCTCGAGTGCCAGTTGGGCCCAGGCGCCGCTAGAGGTTTTGATTAGGGTTGCCATCTCGATACCACCTGATGACAGCACCAACAGCTGGTTCCTGGTCAGAACAAGAGCTACTCAGTCAAATCGCTCATTTCAAAGGCCTAGACGAGTTTCTTATGGAGGTCTCTATGCTAAAGCACCAACGGAAAATTAGAACAAGGGACACATAAAACAATGAAGGGGAACAATTGTAGCGAGGCTTCATTTCAAATGAATTAGGCTAATTTGTAAAACTTCATGTAGTAGAAAAAACGGTATACCTGTATCACACATGCCTAGCTGGATTTGTTGTATTTAAGACGGGCAAAAGAATCAAAGTTTACATCGTATTTTAGGCAGGTTATTTTAGAACAATTAACAATAAAGACGCTCCCATAAATTCCTTTCAAAAGACAACCATGCACTTCCTTCTAGCTTTTGCCTTACTCAGTAAAATGAGTCCCATCAATCACGCACCAACTACAGTGGCAAGAAAATCAGTACATCCTGTACTTGCAGCAGCAACGCTACAACACAATGCAGGCAAATTAAAAGGAAGAATGAAAGATTTGTAATCTTTTCCAGGAGCAAATTGAGTTTCCACAAGACGTGGTAGCAAGAAGGGGAGGTGGCCACACAGACATTGCCACTCAAATCCTTTGTTTCTAGTGTAAAGCTCAAGGATTCTAAAATGAATTTGTAATACAAGAAAGCGTGACTGATGTTTCACAAGAATTTCAGCCGATATCGTTTTTTTAGAATTGTATATGTACAAGTTTACTGGACATTACCTCAACATTCAATCACATCCTTCAAGACCTGATTGCCCAATAAGTAATTATTGAGCATAAATAAGATAAATTTATAGGTAAACATCTGTTGAATATACAGCTTATCATAGAATACATTAAGTAACACCTCACCACTGCGGTATGAAGAGCAGATGGTAGAAGAGAGGCTCTGGGCTGTCGTTTGAATAACAAACATCCTCGTAGTTTATATACTGCGCAGGTTGTCCCTTAGGTCCGTTCACATACACCAGACCTGGGAAAGAGATGAGTGAAGGCTGCAGCACGGACGTACAAAACAACAAGATCGTAATACAACAGTGCGCAATTGATTCGTAGGTTGGATAGCACACATGTATCAAGTTACTACAATTTAAGCAGCACTTCACAAGTAAATAACGCACAAGAGCACCAATCCAGACACACAGATACGTTCACTAAAACATAAATACTAGGCATTAGAAAGAGTACATTTTTATTCTCAGGGCTAAAATAAAATGAGCAACAATCACTAACTACAGACACAGCTGAACACGGTAAACAGATCTGAAAAAATAATATTTAGTCAGTAGACGTCAGTATCATTATCCTGCAATCTGTATATCTGCGTTGTAATGGGTTCATTAGGTCTAGCCATTTGTCATCTTTAACACTCAATAAATGCAACCACCTGTTTCTCAAAAGCTGAATTATGAGTCCAAGTAGGCAGTACAATAAGAACGTATTATATTCACAGGCAAACAAAGCTTCTTAAACTTCACTACTGCCATGAGCTGTAAAAAAGTCAGCCCTCGCGTTGGCTTAAGGCATCAGTTCCTGTTCTTGTTTCCATCCGAGTAACCACTTCGCTTGTTTCACACACATCAAATCATCCCATAAGCACTACTTCATCTACTCTCTCAGCACTACAACAATATTGTCGTACATAATATTGCCGTATATTATTATATAATATACAGGGTGTCCATTAAGTCTTATAAAAGTCTCTCATAAAGTCTCAACAGCATCTCTTTCACAAACGAGATCCCTGAAACCCACAAATACAAAATGTGATTAAAAATTTTAATGAACACTGAATACAATAGAACAAATCTGAATAAAATATCTTTAATGAGTCGCATTTGTAATAAATTTTTAAAATTGTAAAGAGACTTTATGGACACCCTGTATAATAGCATGGGAGAAAATTAAAGCATAGCAAGCTTCAGAAGCCTCTCAACAACTTACAAGGCTGATTGTTGCTTTGCTGGTAAGCCACAAAGAATTCGGTGTTGGTGAACCACACCAGTGCAGTGACGGGTGCTGCCGCGCCGGCGAAGAGTGGAGGAGCAGCGATGATGCGCACAGGAGCAAGGTCGGGCTTGTGCAGGGAGAGCGACCCGTCCTGGCAGCCCACACACATCTGCTTGCCCTTTGCTGACCAACCAATGGCCCTGGAATCAACATTAATTGCTTGCAATTAAATGACCCAACATTTACGTGACTACGTCCGTTTTGAGACTTGAGAGTTGACCAACAGTATTTTTATCAACAGCAGGTTTTCTAGTTTGCGTTTCTCTAGATCGTCTATCAAGAAACAATTGCACTTGACACTTTGATATTAATGAAAGTATCAGATGCTACAAAGAATCTTACAGAAGTTGGAACCGACATCACATTTCGATTTGCCCAAGCTTATTAAATGAATTCAGTACATTATATATTCGGAGAAATGGAAGTATCAAGTTGATAGATTGTGCACGTCCTGATATTTATGAGAATGACACATGCAAGTCGAAAATGAAAACGTTCAAAATTAGAATACCTATGCCTTTCATGAATCATACAATTCCTGCCAAAAGTATTCAATTCAAGGTGAGAAAAAAACCCTATTAAATGTTGTGAAAGGGTTGCAAGATATTTTATACCTCGCGCCCATGTTCTTCTTGGTGTTGTAGGTAACACTGTTGGTGGAAATGTTAAGTACGGTGAGGTCTCCAGTAGATGTGCAGTATGCCACGCATGCAGGGTCAGTGGGGTTCACAGCCAGCCCCAGCACTCTGCTCCCCGCGCTGCTGCTGTTACTGCACTCTAGGTATGGACTGGCGCTGCTGCCCTGCAATGGACAGCCACAACCTGAAGCTTAGTTCACTTCTGCGGTGGACACCTCCACATGCGTGCATGGATCAAGCTCTACCCATGCAGCGTGCTCTATTTAAAAATGACCTACAGAACTGTGCAGCAAACATAAAAGGCATAAGAAAAGGGTCAAATTCTAACATATACACAAAAAAGATTCATCATAACAAAGACACAAGTCCATGCTCTGAAATGAAAACCAAACTCCCAGCTCATCAAATGAATAAAATGCGGCACTTGCTGGTAATTCAAACAAATAAGTGAATAAATGGGGCAAGACACTGGTCCTAGAGGTAATATACCACAACAGTGCGGTGGAACATTCTACAATGCAATCATAAAACTAGTTCAAATCGTGGCTAGCTAGCAAGCTATAAACAAAACTTGGCAATTCAACCCTTGTGTGGTGTTCATATTGTTGTCACTCAGCCAGTGTTTGTGGGTCAGATAAACCCATTGCATCTTGTGGTTTTTAACACCTCATAAACACTTTTATGTTAAAATACACAACAGATGTTTACATCATCCTAATTACATGCAGTATGAACAGTTCAAGTGTTAGCAGTAAAAATGAAAATGTGTCCTACAGACCAGAACACCACACAAGGGTTAACTCTGGTAAAAAAAAACACTTTCCCAGAATCCATACCACTAATCAAGTCTGGATTCATATCATACTAGACTTATGCCAACTAAGCTTCAAGAAGCCACCAGTATACGGTTATGACACAGTTTTTTCTTTCAATTTAGTGCTAACATGACACTTCTGATGTCTCTTTTCATGCACTCTAATATTTATGCCATCATCATTGTTCCATAACATTTCACTCTCTCATGAGGTTTTTTTCTTCTTACACAAATTCGAAATGGATAACCAATCTGGACAATTAATGATTAAAATTTAGTACTTTTTCAACAAGGTTAACGAATACAGATGTTGCACTTGACTATACAGATGAACATTTAACTTTGCTTAAAAATGATGCAGCAGTTGCTTCTTGTGCCAAACAAAATGCAATGATCAATAATGTACATAACACCTAAATTAGGGAGACACACACACACACCAAAATTTTCATTCAAGATGACCTGGGTATTACAAGATGATCAATCCCTTACTGCTACACTAAGCTAAGGTATGGCCAGTGATTTACTTAACAGTGACAGTATATGACAATGTACATTCAATTTAATGTCCATATGCACAAATTATGGATAAAATATGCACAAATTATGGATAAAATATGCACAAATTATGGATAAAATATGCACAAATTATGCATAAAATATGCACAAATTATGCATAAAATATGCACAAATTATGGATAAAATATGCACACAAAGGAGATTGTCTGCAGCACAACTGAACCACTGCAAACAGAAGGAAGCTACAGCAGAAAGACACGGATACCTGCTGCACGAGGCCGGCAGTGTCAAAGCAGAGCAGGTGTGGGCAGTCATCCCCCCAAATGGTGATGACAAATATTGTGAGACCATCACAAGCATGAGTGATGTGAGTGATGCGACCTCCACACCAAACTTCTGATCCCTCACCTCCAGGAGAGCCACTCAGTACCGTCCTGCTCTTCTTCACTGCATATAACAGACTTAAATTAATTTCTACTTGAAATGAATGGATTATTTTTGAACAAAACACCACACTAAAAATGTGATGGACGGAGTCTTGCTGAATAGTCACATACATACAATCTTAATTCCTAAGTTTTCTATGTCAAAGAAAACTTACTTATGAGACTGTAGTGATTTGAAAACAATAGCAATATATAAAAATATATTTTAAAATATATGGTCTTCAGCTAAACTAGGTAATTATAATGGATGTTGACTTGATTATTTGGTAAAGCATGCTTACCAACAGTTATTTAAAATGAATACATCCTCAGGATTAGCCAGAAAATGATCAAAATAAAAGCAAATTCAGGCTATAAGATTTACTGAGAGAGTGAACACTATTTTGGTCCTAATAAGAAATTCCTGGTTATAGAGTAAACTTGTGCCATGCAACTTTAACAAAGCATTCTCAACTATTATCCTACTTTCCTGGTTATAGAGTAAACTTGTGCCATGCAACTTTAACGAAGTATACTCAACTATTAAAACACAACTCACCAACCAATGTGCCTCCTTTGGCTACCAGTAGGAGACCAAACAAAGGAACAGAATCAACTAGCGACGGACGCTCAAAAGCTGGCACACGAGGAAGCTCATCAGTCGCACATAAAGGCTGCACTTCTGAAATGATTTCAAACTCCTGCACAGATAAAACAATAGTTTTATTATAGCTTTCAATAATGGGAGCTATCATCTAAAAACAAAGGTTCAATAGACACTAGTATTTTAATAAGCATTGGTGCAGGAATGATCAAGCAGCTGTTCAGAAAAATTTGCTATAGTACTGGACCAAGAAGCAATGACAGTTGGCTAAATACTGATGTCTCCACTCAAGCACTTGTGCAATTTTCTTCATGTTGCCATAAAGCTGTTACTACACACACATAAACAGCATTATTGTACACCAAACATTTTTACAGCATCTTCAAGGCTCATATCAATTTCCAAGCTTTTAAGGACATTACCTCAAGTAATGTCCTCATCTTTAACAATAATGCATAAAATTTTCTCTTGAATTTTAACTTTCAACAATTTATATTCATGGTATTATTAATAAAAAATTATTCAAAGCTGTATCTTTTCCATTGTACATGTGCACTGCAACCAGAGACAATTATTCTCCTTTCTAAAACATCACTCATTAACATTCTATCCACCAAACTATCATCTACCCTTGTTCATATGCACACATATACTTGGAAATTTTATTTCTCAGTCCTTAGCTAGCCATCTCACTTTAACCCTCAACTTTCTTAACCAAGGAAAACAAAATTGTGGAATTCTCATGACACAATGGATATCTGCCACAGGTCACACCAAAACATAGGTCCAAAGTATTGATAAGCACTCTACTCACCTCTCCAGCATCCAGTACTTCAGGAGGTTGATTCATGGTTATTTTAATTCCAAACACAAAATTTCCAATAATATGAAATATCTGCAATTGACAAAATAACATACAACCATAGAAGTTACCAATTTATAAATAATAATATACAGTTACTTGTGTGAATATGCACATTTCAAACTAAACAAGGCAAACAGAGCAAAAAAAATATGTATGTTGACCCATGAATAAATTGAGTAAGCATTCAAGATATCCAAGCTTCAAAACTCACTTCTACAATGTACTTTAGCTGATGTACTTATATACTTATAAAACTTGAAATCTTATTTTTAATATAGCATGAATAATTACCTTTATAAATATTTTCTACACATTATATTCTTTAAGCAAGTCTTACTAGCTTTCCTTAAATCAGAACTAATATGAAGATACCAAAGACTATGAGTAATACTAAATGATTGAAAGATTGGAGAAAACAGGAAAAGTTAAAAATTAACTTTTACCAGAATAGGATTTTACAATTTAAAATTATTTTCTTGTGCACTACATAAATAAAAAGCTTCCTAGTCTCTCCACTTTAACTACAAAAACAAAATTTTAACAAGTCAATCAGAAACCTAAATTTTACAGTAATTGGTTATTAAAATATTTTTTTCAGTCCAATTACCACATTAATTATAATTTCAGGAGTGTCAACACATTTATGAACACTACATTATGACATTAATTGCCATGTCATTTAGCAATATGACATCAGCTCTTCTTTCATTTAATAAATAATAATTTGAGTATATATAAAGTACCCAATAATTTTTTAATGAAAGAAAAAATTTATTGAAGGTTTGCAATTTATTTGCCAGAACTGATCAAAGTATTCCAAAGCATGCAGTACTGAATATTATGACATTAAAACCATCAATCTTGTAAAGCAATGTGCTCATTTCTTACACCAAATATTTCATTTTTAATAACATCAAACAACAGGTTATGAAAATACTACATGCATGTGATTATAAGCATTGGCCGGACTATAAAACAGTATTCATACATGTGAAAATACAGAATTGCTTAAAAATAAAATGAAAGATAACAATTAACAGAGGCTTTTATTATATACAAGTAAAGTGAAATAAGTCACCAAAAGTAAATCCTATTCCATCAAACAAAACAATACTTTTTTTTTGCCAAAGGATTATGCAAATCTCGACCTCTTGGTAAATTTGCTCATACGAGCTACGATCATCCAAGCCAAAGCAAATCCCCGATAGTATAATTAATTCATTTCAAATTTTCCCAGCAATAACAATATCCTCCGCTGTACACAACGAACCCAACTCTTGTTTAACCTAAAAGAATGACAAAATTACCCTAAAAATGTTTGACAGAATGAAAAAATATTTGAAAGAAGTTGCAATGCGTATAGAGAAAATAAGGCGGCAAATTATTTATAAATGGATTTTTTTTGCTGGAAATGAAAATATTTTAGTGACTTAGCATTGGATTTTAATCTATTTTTAATACGATTGTACCTATGTATATATGTGTGTCTCACCCTTCATCAATAAATTGCGGTATCTATGCTACAGCTTGATCATCAACCTCCACTTCTATAGATTACAGGAAATTTGTTGATAAGGCTATACAAGAAATTTCATTTGATAATAATACCCAGTTTGTTGCTTGCTTGCTTGGTCCGTCTTTCTGTCACGTTCCTGAGGATTTAGATGGGAGAAAATATGGTAGGGTATACATTATTGTTAGAATTGTATTGTGGATACCAAGGACACATTCTTCAATGTGGAAACTCCTTCGCTAAACCCGTGTCCACTGGCAAATCAAACGAAACAGTTCAGTAAAAAACGCATGAATTTTCACGTGTGGGTCTGCTAGTTTACATGATAGTGTCGCTGTATCTTGCAGTATTATGATTTTGTATACTCATGTATAGTTTAAATATGAATAACAGAAATGGTAAAAAGCTTATAAGTTTCATGAAAAAATAGTATTTGATGAAATATCTCGAAAATATTTACATGCGTATTGTTAATCACACGACTGACTTTGTGACAAAATATACAACTCGGGAGTTCAAGAAATTGTGAGTCTGTAGATTGTTACACATCTTGCATGATAAAATAAATAATAAATAAAATAAATTAACTTTATTTCCAATAGAGTATACAGTATATATATATTGGGTTTTAAATTCTTAATGTTAACATCTTATGAGTAGTGACGGTCCTTATCGATAAGATCTTCAGAGAAGTAGTGATGCTTCAAGCGAGATCCCCGTCCTCTGTGCTGCAACTTGAAGTCGAGGCTCGTAGGGGTGTGTCAATGAGCGTGGTGTGGCTCACGCTATGCGTCAAGTGTAGCAGCTGCTGGACATGTTCTAGCTGTCAATGGTCAGGCACAAACAGACCGTGACTGCTACACGGAACGAACCCGGGTCTTTCCGTATAGCAGGCAGGAACCCTCACCAATTGGCCACGCTGGGAGTGAATGGACATGACATGAAGGATGCAGACAACGGCATGAATAATTAGCATTTACATAACGTTGAAATCTAAACTTACCTGACGGAAATAGCATTCGAAATAATGAACCCATGAAATTTATTTAAAGAATCAGTTAGAGTAACTAAAGAGAAAGCTAACGAATTGGAACATGAAATACTTAGCTTATATATCATGTCATTCACAACGAAAGTTCCGATCTAAATATAGAGATTCCAAACAAGCATATCTTATGATAAAAACTTAGTATACGGCACATTTCTCATCTCTTTTAAAAAAGTTGATGAATCAGGGGTCAATCCGTTGGCAGGGTGTGTGAGTGTGAGGTGTCCTTGATTTTTGGGACTTCGTAGAGGGTGTGGGCATCGTGCTGTGGTATTGTGAAAGACTCGTATAGTCAGCTCGGTATTCTGTGTTAGAAGGTTAGAAAAATCACAGGAGCGTGATTACGCTAACCAGGTTTATTTCAGTGAACACAGTTTGGTTACAGTACAGACACCAATGTCTAAATGGCAACGGCAGGCACAAGAATGGGACCGGAACCAGAGAACGCGCCTAGAAAATGGTTCTCTACCACTTGCTGACTCTAAACGCATTCTGTTACAAGAGTATTCATCACAGCGTTACACATTAACCTTAAACATACTAAAGTCGAACACATTCAAGGTGGAACATTTAGACATTCAACACTCCTTCTCAC
>VCRD01002255.1:8153-31863 GCA_006783055.1 Trinorchestia longiramus | reverse complement strand
AAATTTTTTGTTGAAATTTCTGCGGTTGTCTGAAGCATTCTAAGCTTAGCGGCACAAAGTGAGCTTAAAGCCAAGCTAACAATTGTGGATGATGTATAAAATATCAATTACTGTTCCAAAATTTTGCCAGTTTAATTTCCAATGATCTTTACGGAAATAGATTACCCAATATTCCTCGTTTTTTCATCATTTGAGTAGTATGGTACGACCCTTGCATGTCTTGGTTGGCAGATATTCTTGTACCGGAACTGGTATATACTGTGTTGTTAAACTGGCAGATCCTGGTTCTCAGTGACCGTGCCAAAATTTTGTCACTTCTTTCGTATTGAGTCGGCAGATGAGGTGCTTCTTGTAATTTGTTCTTTCAAAGCATGTAGGTCGTAGGTCTTTGACGAGAGGATAAAGTTCATTCTGTTTTGTCAAACAGCTATTGTTAAGATGGACTCCCCACCTGAAAAAATGTATTTAATATATTGTAAAAGTGTTCCGAAAAGACCGTCACAACGAATTGGGTCTCACGTTTTATTGCTACCGAATTGAAAATTGTCGTCAAACCCCCAATTATTAGGTTTCTCAGTCTTGATCCACACTCATTTAAATAGCTATTACAGAACTAGGTGGTTGATCATGCGTTTGTTGTGCAGCATAATCACTGAATGAATTTACTCTCCATTTTCCAAAAAGTCCGCTGATACACGTTCCTAGCGGGGGTTAGAGAAGAAAATAACGTAAATATAAATGGTTCTTACTAGTTTGGCTGAACTATCTGTGGGTCACAAGGTCGAGCTAAAGGGTTTTTGTTTGTGTGGGCTTTCTGTACACACGCTAACACTTCTTTCAGACCATACCTCTGGAATAAGGATTGATGTGTCTAGCTATCACACTGTGGTCTCTTAGCTAGCATAATGTTTTTTTCTAGCTAGCATGATGTTTTTTTCTAGCTAGCATACTGTGGTTTCTCGCTGCCACACTGTACGTTAAAAGTGCAGAAAAATCTTTTAACAGTTTAATGAATAGAAATTATAACGTGCAACCAAGAACGTTGCACAATTATCAGTTAATTTTTATTTGTTGAACCTTATCTCCAACGAGCAATTTTGTATGAGCTTGAAAAATTGCAATTATTATCGACAAAACGATGTGAAACAAAAAGAGCAGTGCAGTTTTGATGGATCTTAAATTTTGCTTGCAAAGAAAAAGGAATTTTCTGCCAACCCACCAGTTTACGTAAACATCCTGGCAGCAATGGGGAAATCTCTCGAAAAACTGATATGCGTCAACGTGCGATTATTTACAGCGTTGCATCGCTCCAGGATCATTAATTTCCTCTATTAGTTCCAGGGAATTGACACTGGTGTTGATTTTCATGTCATTAATTAAGCAATATTACACTGTAATATGAATACAGAAGCGAGCTGTCGTCACTCAAATGTTGTCGCTGTGGTGCCGACTGATAAAACACACGTGATTGATGCTGGTTTCAGCGAGATTCGTATGAGAATAAAGCGACAATTTTCTCAATAGTCAAAATTAGAATTTTCTGAATAATTTTCAAAATGAAATGCAAGAGTTTTCGAACGAGAACAGAGGCCATCAGTGAAATATTGACAAAATATCATTTTGTAAGTGATGTTGATTTAACATTTAAAATAGTCCTATTCGTAGCCCTCAGTGGCCTAGGGTCGTTTTCAATGCATTTGTCGCTAATGGAACGGTCCTCTACATTGAGTCTACCCTCGTTTTTTAGGAACAAAAGAGACTAATGTATTCCAGGCAAACATTTTACACAAACTCTGGATAAAACTCACAATTTTTTGCATTTAAAAACAACTACAGCATTTGCATCAAGTGTACGAATTTTGATTATGTTGTTATCCGCTTTTCCATCCACATCGTAACTGAGATTCTTGATGAAGATGAATTCTGTTCCTGGTGCTGCAAGATTGATGATCATGAAACTTAGGCCTGCTTGCAGCGTGAAGGATGCCTCACATTTAATTTGCTGTCAAAATGATCAAGTATCAAGTTTCAGTGTTCTGAAAACACGCTATCTCAAGGCTGATGTTGTGCCTCGCTCTGTTGTCTCATGCGCCGCAAGGCAGAAGAAATTATTTGCGTATATTCAAGAACACTCAAAGTAAAGCGAGTTTACAGGGCTCTCTGTCTCACTTCCAAGACTCGACCCAGCTTCAAGGCTGTCTGTTCCAGCAGTGAATTTTTTTCTATGTTCGTGAATACTGAGTATCAAATTGAAACCTTATCTTGAATTTCATAGGTTATTTTTTGTATTTTATCTGCGAAATTGATGAGAAGCAGAGCGCGTTTGCTGAGGTTAAATTCAATCATGAAGTGTTTGTTCGTTTTATCAGTAATTTATTTTAACACAAAATTCAGACGGCTCGCTAAATAAAAATATCAATAATGGTAAGGAATGAGTTTCTGCTTCATCAGTTATTGTTGCACGTTCAAATGATTGCAATAATAATTACGCACATGGATGACTGTCGCGTCTATGTACATATTTTCGCGAAGAGTACACGGAGTAAAATAACTATATGTCGCATCACGCGTGAACAAATTTATGTATAACATTCAGAAAGTTGGCCACCTCTGCTGTAGCGTGCATCACTGATACAACCCTTCCAGAGACTGAGGGTGATGTTCTGTATAATCTGCCATATTACTTAACTTGGAAGTTTTGGGGCCCCTCATAACTTCCTGTGCTCGCAAAACTTAGCTCTATTGTTGTGATGTAAATGAATTCAAGGAGCAACTTTGTCGGAATATTGTTTATCAGAGAAACAGGCGTAAGATGGTGTGGCATTGCTCATTTTGACAGCACGTAAGCTTAGTTTCATGTATTACGAAATTAATTCTATTAGTTGAATGATTTTGATTCAGTTTACGCTATGTAGATATGGTGATAGTGCGACAATAAATGTTATATTTTGATACCACAATTAGATTTCTAGAGAGCTCTTGAGCGATCAGTTTTAATGTAAGTCATCTGAGCACGAATGGGTAAGGGTGAGGGAAGTAGATTTCAAAACCCAAGATTTAAGTTTTTATTAGAATAGAATAGAATAGAATGAGGCTATAGGAACGAACCTTCTGGCCCATTCTTGGGTCGGATAATTACTTCGATAATTATTCGGTTGTTTACCCAAGTCCCATGCCGTATTTCTAGCCGCGTCAACCATGTGGCAGCGGGATTCGAACCCGGGTCTTTCCGCTCGCAAGCAGATTCGCTCACCAGTCGACCAAGCTGGTGATATTAAACTTTAGTAGTATTTAGATTATGTGTAGTATATTATCTTTTGAAAGACAGCCAATAAAGTATTTGTCTTCTCTTAGCACGATAATCGAAGCCTAGCTTTACTGCTTTAGAGGTCGGAGTATTTCTGCATTTCAGTTTTTTTATTTAAAAAATCATTAAATCACAATACATCTCAAGAAGACCTTTCAAAAATATAAAAGTTGCAGCTGAAAAGTGACGCTATGAGCTAATTTTTTCTTTATCGATTTCTATTTTCAAATAAAATAGCTTATGGCTTGCTATGAAGGTACATCCCTGGGCTAAAATGTAAATAAATCTACTGATAAATTAATAAATAAATGTATTTCATGCCCATTTAAGGTGTAATTTCATCAAAAACTAAAACTTTTTAAAAAAACCTGAGGCAATTTTAATTGAGGCCGCATTAAATGAGACAATGCTAACCCAGGCAATATTAATTGAAGCAATATTAACTGAGGCAAAATTAACCGAGGCAATATTCATTACGTCTGTGTGATTCACCACATCACAAGGCCGGCAAAATAAGGGTGGAGGAATATCAGACTTTATTAGAACTTGTCGCTTTATCTGTGTTCCTGAACACGGCATGTTCCTACGATTATTTCGAGCGATCACATGTGTTTCAGTAAAATATTCTCCATACTGTGGTATTTTAATGCGTTATCATCCTCCGAGTTAACGTAATTTTCTTCGTTTTTTTACACTTGTTGTCTTCTATTCTGGTTCGTTTGTGAAATGAAAGTATTACTAATATGACTGGTGAGTAATTTACAAGGTGTCCATAAAGTCTCTTCACCTTTTCAAAAACCATTTAAAACAAATGGTAAAGAGACTTTATGGACATACTGTAGATCACACTGACTCGCCTTATCTCCGAGTTTGCAAATTTGTCACTTTGGTTATTTTTTATTAAATGAAATTATTTTATTTGATATTCATTGTTATTAAGTAATAATAATATTTATCATTATTATTTCATTGTTATTATTTCTGGTCTTTGACATGAAGTACTCGCTGTTAACCTGCATCTTCACAAACTCATTTTTTTCTGAATTACTTCAACGGAATGAAAGCACTCAGTCGAATACGAGTTTTATCGCTGGAACTGCTGAGCATTTTTGAGTTTCAAATGGATCAAAATTGGGCACATAAAACGGTGGAAATGAGTCCAATATTTTGAGATAATTTATAGTTTAATTAAATTTTAAGCTAGACTTGAAAAAATTATATCTCTATTTCAAAATTATTCATTCTGAAACGTTGTAGATAACCTTTGAGTGAACACATGATATTTCATACAAGGAGGATTCAGCGATACAGCTTCTCCTAGCTACCTGTATGAGTGGGATGAAGTCATTCACTGTTTCAAGTCTGAGTCGTTCATATTCATGAAATATGTATTTACTATAAAGAAACTATTAGTTAGGCTACGGCTTCCAACATTCTCAAAAGATACGGAAGAAAAAAGAGTATATCGATTTGGAAAAGAGTAGAATCATTCAGATTTTCAAGTCCAATGACTTGTAGCATAATGTTATTGCATAATCCAATTTTTCGTGCGTATGTTCTTTTTCCAATAAATTAATGCGTGGCGTATTTTAAAAAAAATTAAGTCGGCACCGCACTCGATTCTCTCGAATTTAATTTTGAATACTGATTGTATTCTTTTAGCATATAGTAATGCTAATAGTATTCAATAAGCATACTTAGACTACGAACTCGATTTTGTGCATCGCCGCAACTTCATTACGAAGTCGTAAGTTAGTCGCTTTTCTAAGACGTTTGATGTGGCTCAAAGAATTTTGTTATCGATGTTTCTCCACCTGAGCGAACGCAGGACGAGTTTTGAATAGTTCAGGTCGGACTTCGGACGTCAATAACTGCCTATGTTTAAGCATTGTTCATTTATTTAATATTAAACCCTTTGAACCCCAGTAGCCTGTGGACCGATAGCAAGTGCACAAAAAGTAAAAAAAATGTCCTTCAAAGTTTTCCTTTTACAATTATACTGGTAGACCGACACGTGAAAATTCATGCGTTTTTTACTGGATTATTTAGATTGGTCTGCCAGTGGACGCGGGCTGTGCGAAGGAATTTTCACATTGAATGATGTGCCTTTGGTATCCACAATACAATGCTTACAATACATGTATATCCTACCGAATTTCCTCCAATCTAAATCCTGAAGAGCGTCACAGAATGGTATGGACCAAGTGAGCAAGCAAGCGAGCAAGCAATAAACTGTATTATTATATAGTGGAATGTTATTGTCCAGTAGTTGTATTGATATTTTCAAGTATTTTTACTTTTCATATCTTCATTTGAAGTTTTTCTCATTATTTTATGCTGTTTATTATTTTCAATCTCTATTCAATGAGTCTTATTTGAGAAAATGCCTACCTATTTTTTTGAGAACCATTCCTATTTTTTCAATATATATTGGTCAGTTTAGACAAATGTCGCTTTACAACCTGTTTTGTTTTTCTCAGAGAGTTCCATCGTGTGTCTGAAAATTTTTGTAGTTTCATGCTGTATTTTCATTTTTATTGATGACCTCCCACAAAATATAGTTAACACTTCACTTCGATTCAATTTATTTTCGAATTTTTTCGATGTGTGTTAGTTTTTTGTATTTTTTCGATTCTAAAATTTACTGATGCACGCAGTAGGTGTTTCTATAAATATTTCAGCCATCAGTACAAATTTACTGAACTTCTCTTTATTGTCACTTTCTTGTGCTTACTTTGGCAATAATTTTATGTGTGAATCGAAGTTTTTTCTTCCTGCTAGCTGGAAAAAAAATATGAAGAAAGTGAATATTTATTGCTTCAACCGAACAGATTTTACACAGTGCCAAAAATTAACTTTTTAATTATGCTTACAATACGAAATCATGCTTTTATCCCATGTAGAGTGTAGAAACTCCGCTTCACATGAAGAATGCGTTCAAGAAAATACAATTATTCTCTGCAGAATTCATACTCGTACGAACGGATATTCTTATCCGTTCGTACGAGTATGAATTCTGCGGAGAATAATTGTATTTTCTTGAACCCATTCTTCAGGGTATGTGGGTGCGACTTGATGTAGGTGTACGAATTTCCAGTTTACATTGTTTGCCTTATCTGATATTAGCAACAGGAAGATAAGATCCACTGGTCGAACATTCTTCACAATACGTGCGGCAAAAGTTAAAATTGAACCAGCCTTAGCCAGTCCAAAAGCTGATGCTTGAAATTCGAAGGCCTCTCGCGAAGTACGATAGAATCTTACGGGTCATAAACTTGAAAGCCGCAAATTAGGTCTATCTTAAGAGGATATCAAAAATCTTTCGTTGTATAAATAATACAATTTTTCATGAGTCAACTTCTGTAGAGGTGCGGCACTTGAACTCAATCCTTACCTCTTTGTGTAAGTGCAACGTGGCTTAAAAGTTCTGGCAGTTGTGTTTTGGTAGCAGTAAAAATTTAATCTTTCAAATGCTTCCTTTCAGGTTTAAGAATTTCAATTTTATGATGCTGAAGATCAGAAATTATTTCAATATAACGAATTGTACAGAATTTATTTTCTTATTAGTTTACATGTTTCTAGTTACTTCGAATATATTCATAAAATTGGCATGAACAGTTCTCTGACATCAGTGACCATAACAATACGAAACCATGATTTTCGTTATAAGGTTATGTTTTTTTTTCGTTTTTTCAAATAAATATTTTTTCTGTAATGATAAATATCAGAATGAATTTTGTTCGGTAATGTATCCTGGTACGCAAAGCGCACCTCTTTTGTATGATTTATGCTTGTCTTTTAAGCTTGAGAACTTGAAGTAAAATTTACTCCTACGTTGAACAATGAATCAAAACAATACTTAAGTCATTCATTGCGGTTACCTGGCCGATGCAAATCTTTACTTTGTACTTACAGTCTCTAGAAAGTTTTGAAAAAATTACAGAACCTAACCTGAGTGACCCACCGGTGGGTCATACCACAATGAATGTGTTAAGTCATTGATGCAGAGCGCACGTCTTTTTTACTATCGATTGGTGATTTTATATGATTTTATATTGTGTATTTAGCATGAATCTATGAAGTATTGTTTACTGTATGTGGAGACTTGTACACTAGTTGTAAATTTTCTTAGAATGTTCCTGCTGTCAAGAAAGTCAAAATATTTATAGAGTTGCTGCGTTGCTCCTAGGACAAACAGAATAATTCTTGCTTTCACTACAATGTAAGACTTTATTTAAATTTTATTTTAAGGACAGAGACTAGATATTGTCGCTAAAATTTAATCGATTGATTGGGTACGCCTTACTCAATAATACACACTGTAATGAACGACTTAATGTCTCACGAACACTGTATGAAACGATGATCTTGTTAGAAAGATGACTAGCAGTGTGGTTTGCAACAATAAAAACAACAATATACTTTTAAACAAAAGAATGTTGTAGTCATCTACGCTGTCTAATTCTTGCTGGAATTGAATCAAGTATTCACATGCGGCAATCTTGGTGGATTGAAACAAATCTAGAAAAACAAACGTAAGATTTAGTACTTGAATGAGCCAGCTCTTCTTACTCATGCTATGTTAGTGTAAGACACGTTGGGTGGTGGAGCGTGTTCTTGTACCCGTGCACTGCTCACATGAAATAGATTATTGCGCGTGTTCTTCTAGCCGTGCACTGCGCACATGAAATAGATTATTGCGCGTGTTCTTCTAGCCGTGCACTGCTCACATGAAATAGATTATTGCGCGTTTTCTTCTAGCCGTGCACTGCGCACATGAAATAGATTATTGCGCGTGTTCTTCTAGCCGTGCACTGCTCACATGTAATAGATTATTGCGCGTGTTCTTCTAGCCGTGCACTGCTCACATGAAATAGATTATTGTACCTTCTTAAATGCGAACACTTAATTCATACTGAAATATTGTCTGATCACGCACTTACACACATGCCCCAATGATATTAGATCCGGTACCGGAAAGTATGAAAAATTTTATAGGTTTGGCCGAAGAAAAAGTCTCGTGTGAAAACAATGTTACAGAAAACAATCAATTATTGGCAGCGAAGAATTTCACAGGACTGTTAAAAAGTCCACTTTACTTATCTTACTTCATTTTCCCTAGTCTAACAAGGTCAATCATGTCTCAAGTGTTGTTAAAGTAATTCGTATTTTCCAGAATTCATGACTTTTATAGTACAAAAGAAAAGCATGAAGCTAAACCGTAACAACTAAGTCTGCGTAAATAAAGTCATTTGTAACTACATTATGGCAAAGCTCCTGCGTTGTTTAATTGGTTTTCTTTTTTTCACGATGCGTCTATTTGCCTGTCATTTTGTTTATTATTGCGGACAAGGGAGGGAAGACGATGAGCTCATCCAACATGGACCGAGTGATCCCGTGCGTTCTTAGGTATGAACCGAAAATAAATTCACGTGAAAGGAGTGAAGGTCTCTTGCAAAATATTTTTGGGAACAAAAGATAACCTAAAAGTATATATGAAATTTTGTTCATCAATTCATGTATCGAAGTTAACGAAAATGCTAGAAACGCAAGGGAAATGCCATGGCTGCCGAGCGTAGCGAGCTAAATAAAAATGACTGAAAATTCACATTGAAATACTTATTAGGTCAGTATTCTTATGCATGGCTACACCTGACACAATAAAGGTTCGTTTTAGGGTAAATTAGTGCGTGGGTGAATTAGTTCCATTAAGCTAGAGGCTTCATTACTTTGTCGATCATATACTCGAGTGTTTTTATTGAGGTACTGAGTATTGGGGATAAATCCGGGCGACTCAACTGCCTTATTGCTGCTTGTATTTGTACGTTTGTAGAATCTTTCATAGAAAATTCACTCTATTTTACTGATGCTGTGGATGCACTTCGAGCGTGTTAATTAATTTTGTTCTCAAATAGAACCGTCAAAGACAAATGATGGAGATATGTGTGGGTGGAACGCCTTGCCCATTAAAGTATACCATTTGAAAATAAAGACGGGATTCCACGGAAACTCCTCAGTTTCAATTTTTTCACTTCGAATCGAAACGGTTATGAACAAGAAAAACAATCTACTGATACTAAAAATTATTGATACCATCACAACGTCTTAGATGTAAGAGAATTGCGTGCCAGTGTCACCAACAATATTTTTCTCTTACTCTAACTGGAAGTCTTTGCTAATATTTGTGAGATTCTGACGCACCGAAAGCAACATGCATGAGTGAAAACTCATTTTTATATCACTGTAACAACATTTGCATTGTCTCGTGATATTGCACAAACAAACGAATGAAATCGAGTATCTCTGCTGCCATCTGAAGCAACATGTTGTGTGGCTGTAATCTCGGGCTAATGTGACACATTAAACCACGCTATAACAACCATTTCCTACGTTACCTCGGTTTTAAATGTAAGCGTTCAATTTGCCACGTTTCGGTGATGAAAATACGGATGAAAAACTTGATGAGCATCTTCGACTTTTCATTTTTGAGGCAGAATTCGCTGTAAAAAACTTGGCTCATAAAACTCGTTTGTCATCACAACCATGGCACAAGAGTACGTCTTTAACTGGATT
Source organism: Trinorchestia longiramus (assembly GCA_006783055.1). NCBI lineage: Eukaryota > Metazoa > Arthropoda > Malacostraca > Amphipoda > Talitridae > Trinorchestia > Trinorchestia longiramus. The sequence continues at coordinate 21,983 of VCRD01002255.1, read as the reverse complement.
TTAAACCCTGAAAAACATACAATACGCTAAGCCTAGTTTCTGTTCCCTGCACGATGCCAGGTGCCGAAGCAGAAATTGGAGTTACGGAAATTCGTATCAGGACATTCCATCTTTTACCAGTGTTTTGGAATGTCAATTGGCGTTAAGTATTATTTATAGAAATTTAGACACGTTTTAGCTAATTAGTTTTAATTTTACAGGAAGTGGTAACTAAAATTTCCCTAATTATAGCTCTGAAAGCTTTGAAGTTTCTAATTAAAATTTTAGTCACATAGTGCTTCATGAGGTCAACGATTAAAATCAGCTGTTCGCTCAGCTAAAAAAGTCCTTGAATGAAAAAACTTACAAAAGATGCCGTGCGAAATTCAAAGACCAAGATTTTAGCTTTGAATATGAAGCCCAAACTGGACGTCCAGTTGAGTTGAATGAAAAGCACCTTGTGGTGTCACTTGAATTATCTCGCCCTTTTTGGATAGACTTGTGACTGGTGATAAAAAGGAATCTTTGATCACAATAATAAAGGTTATAGACAATGGTTTAGTGAAGAGCTTTCCTAAACATCACACCCCAAAATGGAACTTCATGCGAAGAAGATGAGATGGTAAAAGGTATTCACTTTGAATTGCTACCCACTAAAGGAATAATCAATGCTCACGTCTACTGTCAGCAATTATAGCATTTAAATTACGCTTTGAAAAAAATGCGTTAATGAATTGAAAAGGAGGGATTTTTCATCAGGGCTGTAACAAACCTCATACTCCAAAGATCACATCGTAGAAGATCTAGAACTTGACTGGGTGAAAATTGCTCATCCGCCTTATTTTCCTGACCTTGTTCCTGTAGACTGCCAGTTTTTGAGGTAATTATTTCAATGGAATAACTCTCAGAAGCCGTAGTTTCTAAGTTCTTTTCTTCGAAAGTCACGTCGTGTTTTGTTAAGTCACGTCTTGTTAACTTTTGGCTTGTAAGTTACACAGCTTTAGATTGTTTTTTACCTCTCGCGTATGTCCAGAACAAAAATAGTCAATCATTGATGTTCAGATGAAAAATTTTTTGAACGAAATTGTATTGGGGATAGCACTATTATTAGATTACAAATGAACAAATTTAACACTGAAGAAACGAATAAAACGCTTTGCAAATTTCAAGAGCCATCATCGTTGTTCCATTTTGTATGCTTCACTGAGCAGACATGTTCTAACCACGCTTCATAATACACATCAGCTGCAAGTCACCAGCCAGTTGTGAACCGTAAAGAAAGGATATGTTAAATTAAATGACAACTGCTCGGCTTTAGCTATTCCAAGGGACTGATTTCTTTGTTCATGACGATTTAGTGTGTTTGCAGCGCCAACAACGAAAATGATGCCTTCTTCTGTTATCCTTGAGAGCCAAAAAGGTGAAAAACGATTTATACTAAAGCAAGCCCACGATCCGAGTTGAGTATATTAAGCTTTAGTCCGAGAGGGCACGAAGAAAAGGCATGATATTTTAAAGCAAGACTAAGTTATAAGAATACACAAATTATTGTGTCTATTCATTTGTCGTAGGTCGGATTTGGTACTGCTTTTATGTGACTGAACATTCAGTGAAAGTTTGAGCTTAGTAGAGCGAAGTGATATCATTTCTATGGTTCAGTGTCACGGTTGAGTTAATTCTATGTTCACACCCGATTCGTGCCTGAAGTCAATGACTGATTGCTTTGTTATACTACATTCAAATTTTGTTTATCGTGCTCAAAAAAATACTAAAGAACTTTGAAAATTATTTGTAACAGAATATTCTCTTTTCCTAGCAACTATGAAGTGGTACACTTTGCTAAATAGTCATAGCGAATCTATGTAGCTATGAATCGTGATTAATTAAATATAAATCTTATAATTCTCTATGTTATCCAAGTTAGGACTATACAGAGTGTTCACAAATTATTGTTGCATCTGAAAGTATAATCAATTGTTTTCAGGAACATTAATTTTATTTTCATGTTCTATGTATAGATTGACAAAATATGTTTTCCAGGTATACCGTGCATTGTAATAGCGCCGGCGCCGGATCACTGTAAAATACGCCATTTTTTTCGTTATTACCTTATGTCCCTACACGACCATGTTGTATACCCTGTATACTTTCATGAAAAATATTCAGCTTGTGATAGTACCACCGGTAAAACTGAAATATGTATTTTATTTCATGGGTCTTAAATCTTATCACTTTTTTGCCAGGGAATTTCCACGGGTACTATCTAGACGATGTTGTCGGTAAATAAGACACAGAATGGAAGTTTTGTATGTATTCATGAAAAATATTCATTTAAAACACAATAATTCGTTTTAAATCTTTAATACATTCGTCTCTATAAAATTTTTAAATTAGTCAAATCTAATCAAACTTATAGCTCAATTATGGATCGATAGATCCTTAATTTAATCACTTTTGAACCGCGCAATTTCCACTGGAATTTTCTAGTAACTAATAAGCGACGGCCAAGTTACAATATAACAAAGTCTATTTCGTTACTGAGAAGCAGCGTCACAAGTAGCCCGCCTCGTTAGTATCCGCGAGTTACTAATGAGGTGGGTTACCGTTAGTAACCGGCCTCATACTTGAGTGTGTTGGTTTCTGTTCCTGGCACTTTTTTGGGGGGCGAGATGATTGCTGCGGTTCGAAAGAGTATCTTCAATTGCATTTATTTACCACTAGATAGTTCCCGTGGAAATTCCACGATTTAGATTTAACCAATTTGAAATTATTATAAAGATGAATGCAATGTAATAACGATTTACTACGAATTATTGTGTTTGAAATGAATACTTTGTATTCATTTCATTCAGAACTACCTTTCTGCATCTTATCTACCAATAACATGGCCCAGATAGTACTCGTTGATATTCCTTGATTTAAAAGTGATAAAATTAAGGATCTATGAAATGAAATATATTTTTCAGTTTACCCGTAAATATTTTTCATCCATATTCACAAAACTTCCATTCTGTATTTTATCTACCGATAGCATGATCGTGTAAAAAATAAGAGCTAATAACAGAAAAATTTAAGTATTTTAATAGTGATCCGGTGACTTTGGTATCCACAATACAATGTTTATAATACATGCCTACCTGTTCTGATTTCAGTTCAATAATTTTTCTTCAGTAATAGATAGGAAGTAATGGAACACAGATACAGAGAGAGATGGTGATACATTGTCTATTATATATGTAGACTAGTAGACCCACATGTGAAAAAAATTCACTTGTTTTTTAATGAATTTTTTGTTTGATTTGCCAGTGGACGCGAGTATTGCGAAGGAATTCCACATTGAAAGATGTGCCTTTGGTATCCACAATACAATGCTTACAATACATGTATGCCCTACCGAATTTCGTCCTATCTAAATCCTTAAGATCGTCACAGAGAGACGGACCGAGCAAGCAAGCGACAAACTGTGTATTATTATATAGTGGGATACTGAAATTCAACATTTCTGTGTGTGAAACCTCATATACTTGAATAAACGCAAACTTAAAACCATCAAAAACTTCGCGGGTTTTCATACTGCCAGTCATCTGAAGCATGGTAAAGTTTGGGCAAATTTTTTTTATGCTTGAGCTGAGGAGTTGATGGCTCGCAGCTTCGAAAGCTTTGGTTTGTTTGCTCGTCTTCCGACCTTGAGAAACATTTATCGTCTAAAGCAGTCACGTCTGTTGGGCCTCAGAAGCGAGCGCAGAACTCCCATCAACTGCAAATTCCGTGCCTCTGTTTCGAAATTCAAGTCAGAGAAGTGCTTTTCCGACTGTGCTTCGCCAGATATTCGGTTACAGCCGCAAGTGCGACCCACAAATTTGTCCTAGAATGCAGCAATGTATTTTGAGCCATTAACGAAACATTGGATGATGTGTTAGTTAGGAAAATAGGTCGAGTGGTATTTTTTATATATGTACTCGTATGTAAATATGTACGAGTTATTTATATGTATATTTACTAGACAGTTCCCATGGAAATTCTACGGTTTAAATTTGACTAGTTTAAAATTATTCTAAATATAAATGTATTAAAGACTCATGTCGAATTATTGTGTTTTAAATGAATATTTTTCATTAATGTATACGGAACTTCTATTCTGTATCTTACCTACCGATAACATGGCCCTGATAGTACCCGTTGAAATTTCTTGTGTTAAAAATGATAAAATTAAGGATCTATGAAACAAAATACATATTTTAGTTTTACCTGTGATTCCATCATAATCTGAATATTTTTCATGATTATATACAGAACTTCCATTCTGTACAGTATCTACCGATAACATGGCCGTGTAAAAGAAGAAAACTAATAACGGAAAAAATAAAGTATTTTGTAGTGATCCAGTGCCTTTGGTATCTACGATACAATGCTTGTAATACATGCATACACGTTCTGATTTCAGTTCAATAATTCTTCTTCAGTAATAGATAAGAAGTAATGGGACGAACACACACAGATATAGAGGGAGAGAGAGATGGAGATACATTGTCGATTATATACGTAGATTCATTCATTCATTTTTGTATTCATTTAGTTAGTTATTTATAGAGCTTAGATTGAGTATGAAGTAAGCATGCTTCAAATGCACAATACTTCCGAAATGATCTCTGACAATCATCGCGCTGCCGTGCTGTAGGAAGTCTAAGATGTGTTTATAACCTTACGGTCGAGGAAACCAATGCATTTATGTGGACTGAAGCACCTGCTTTCTAGCTTGCAATTCTGCAGAACTGTCGTGAAAATGAAGGCAAAAACTCACTCACAGTTCCACAATAATTTGCTTGTCATATTTCGAACTTTTTAAAAGATTATTAGGCTACAGATTGTTCACTAAATACCTTCAGGAATATCACCGGCAGTTCTCGAATTTCCCATGTCATTGTCTTATGAAGTTTTTTTTCACTTGCATTACTGTAATGTTTTTGTACATTCAGGCAAACCGACACAAACAGTTCCTTAATTAAGTGCATTAATCATCGCTCACTTTAACAAATTATAACTATACGGCCGCTTAAAACTGAACATAAAATCTTTGTCTGTTTTCTACATCGTTAAAGTGGCATCAGAAGTTGCAAAAAACACTTGAAAAAAAGGGACCTTACAAAGGCGCTGTAATTTGTGCTGACTGTTGTGACAAGTTGTTAACTCAGGTCCTGGAAGTTAGAAGTCTGGTCTTGTGAGAGGATATGTACGTCCTCACCACCGGTGACTGCGTGAACAAGTCCCTGATTAAAGGCTTAACGGAGCAGAAATCGAGGCCGTGTTGTTCTCTTGCAATTATGATGGAAACAAAGTAAGACTTCTAAAGACGACTCCGTTGTCCCGGTATTGCCCATTTAAACAACCAGTGTATAACTTTGAAAGATTTACAGGTTTGATTACATTACTGAAAGTCTGTCGGACCCAGTCGAGCCTCTCGTATTTCTGGAACGGGCGAAGCTTTTCTCTTTCTTTTTACCGTTCAATAATTTGCCTCCTAGTTTATTTGTTCTATTCATCCCTAGAGCGAATGCATAAACGTAGATCACCATACTATCTTGAGAAATAATATGCAGGCTGAATGCAGTTTATTTTTACTGGCTCAGTGGTTCTCTAACTGATGTGTTCGGTCCTCTAGAGCACTGCAAAGCGGCGAGTTAAAATTTTGAGCATTTTTGTTCTCATTGCCACGTTACGTTTTTTAGGGATAGTTTTTTTTGCTAACTGCAGGTAATTAATTGTAGGTAATTCTTTAAGAGGCTCCTCGAGCCACTTAAATAAGCTACAAATGGACCGCCACGCAAGAAATTCTTAAAAGTTTTGGAACTACGCAGTTAAAAGCAGCATTTTATTCTCGTAGGCGATTTTATGGGACACTCTCACATACAAAAAAAATTGTCACTCGAGTTAATTTCATATTAATTTATAACTAATTTACACGAACTTGAAGAGTACTTTAAAATCAGCTTAATCAGACTGTTTGAAACTAAATACCACCACAAACTATGACTCCAAGACATCGAGCATAGAAACACTGTTTGTAGAAGAGTCTTCACGTTTGCGCTAAGTCATACCTAGAGTACATCCTATATATAGAGAGTATATACCTAGTGGACATTATTTTATCCACTTGCAAAAATACTGGGTAAATATTCTTTTACTAGTAGACCCACACGTGAAAATTCACGCGTTTTTTTACTGATTTTTTCGTTGGATTTGCCAGTGGACGCGGGCTTTGCGAAGAAGTTTCAACATTGAAGGATGTGCCTTTGGTATCCACAATACAATGCTTACAATACATGTATACCCTACCAAATTTTCTCCTGTCTAAATCCTTAATAGCGTCACAGAGAGACGGACCAAGCAAACAACAAACTGTGTGTTATTATATAGTGAAATGGTGTTTTCTAATTACGAAAACGTCCTTCAGATGGTGCTGAAATAATCACGTAAAAATATTTTTCTGCCCGCAGGAACATGGCTGAAAACTCTCTCCCTGTTCTGCGGGCCGACGATCTCTCCCATCTACCCAACCTCGTCACGCTGTGAGTTGTATTATTCTATCCTTTTTGTTTCATTCACTACATAGTACTGAATTTACCGTAATCTCAATCTCAGAGTACTGAATTTACCGCAATCTGCAACCTCAAATAGGACAATTTCTGAAAAAAACACGATTCTGCGAACTAGAACTAATATAAATTGATTATATTTTTGAAAATCACAAATACCACAACCTTTGAAAAGTGCACTAAATTGCAGCTAACTTTCAACGCGGTTTTTCTGATCAACTGGAGTCCAACCAGGTCGGTCGTCGGTCAGATCTCTGCTCCCTGGCGTCGCGTGGGGATTTATTGGTTTCTTTTAGCAGCACCTTTATTAAAATGTCCATAAGTTTGCAGTGTTCTGTGTGGGAGACCAGATGCTCGGAATTGTGTCATAAAAACTGTTCGATCGTCTGGACTTTGCCATTATGCTTTAGTTGTGTGATCTCGTCTGACTCCTGCATTCGACTTTGTAGTTCCTCGGCAGCACCATCTTCTCCAGGGTTTTAAGTTGAAATCTATGTTAAATGTAAGTTTTTCTCGTTAAATCAGCATCAATAACTTAAAATCTTATTTCTCTCTCTATTTTATCACAATAAGGGCTGCCTTTCACATTTTTGCCTCATAGGAGCTCTGCTTCGCTCCATCAGAGTCTGCAACATAATTCTTCATGGTGCTGTGATCTCTGCCGTTCACTTTGGCAATTCAATAGAAATTCCTTGGCATAGGCTATTGATATTTAAATACGTATTTTCTTACTCAGATAAATCCCGTAGATCTCATTAAAATATCTTATTGATAGTGTTTTACGACTTCGATTATGGAATATTATGTACATCATAGATGGCTGCCGTTTGTTTAAAATGTCAAGATTTTCACTTTTATGCCCAACTATCGCCAGATTCTTGAAAAATTTCAGCGTCAAAAACATCCTCAAAATACTCGTAAGATAATAAAATAATAAAATATCCTCAAAAATCATTTTGCTTACTAACTTAGAACTATTTACGTACCGATTCTGATGTATTCATTCAAACACTCAAGTGCCTTTTATCATATCTTATACTTGATTTCATTGTGTGAAAGAGTTAAAATTTGTTAATGATTTCCCACCAATATACTCCAGAACGTCTAAAATAAAATGGTAATTTTATTCTACTTACTTGTCAATTCAGCTGCTAAATAAATGAACCCAGCATTCACTTTTGTTTCTTTTCAAAATATTGTGATGTACGAGTTCTGAACTGAATTAACTTTTCCTACCATTTAATCTTTCAAAAAATCAATACTTAACTTTGCTACTTCATTTTTTTCTCTTGCCTATCTCTAGTGAAGATCTTCAGAACTTCCCACGCATATCAGCAGTTGGTTCGTAATTTTTTGGAGATATTTTTAAAACGATGTTGTTGACCGAGTTATTCCTCGTGTGTTACAGTCAAGAGTTCTTACTGGTTTGTGTGCAGATAAATTCGATTGAAATAACGTTGTGAAGAGTGTCTCGACACACGTATCAAAGTTAAGTCATTCAACCGTGAGGAGAAAGTTTGAATAACCCATGAAATATCAAAAGTGTTTAAAATCGGTCCAAATTTTCTATCATGTAAAAGACTTTAATTTTGGTATTAATCCATTTTAATACTACTATAACAGTGTACTTTAGCATATACAACGTACAAGAATCTAAGTACAGTACAAGTCATTGCATCCTGATGCAATACAAGATTCGAATTCAGAGCTGTGACTGATTCTAGTACAGCTTGAGTTGTGCCCTGTTTTGCTAGTTCTTGATCCACGACTCGCTCTGCTCTAACGAACCATGCAAACAGTGAGCGCCTTGTCAGACATTACTATCGTGCATTGATTTGCTAAGCCTTCGCCTCTTCCGCTGTTAAATTTATCAAGCACAACCTTTTAGCTACTTCATTGATCGTAGTTAGAGCGTTGTCTCTTGTGCTCGTGCTAACGTTTCAATCGGAAAAAAAATTCACCCAGCATTACGTTTCAAAATTACTAAATACTCGTGAACTGGCAGTTGATCGCATTGGCACGCAACTTGTTGCAAATAATCAATTTATGGACTCGCGGCATATTATTTCTTTTCACCATCAAACATTTCTTGTAAATGATTCAGAATCATGTTTTCCTGTCTTTATCACTCTCCCTTCTTTACAATGTAGAAATTTCAGGAAAATCAACCTTTTTGTTAGATTTTCTCTGTGTTCTGTTGCATGTTTCTTGTATTTCTTCCAAGCACATACAGTACTGTCCATAATTATGGAACAAGTAACTAAGCTTCCAAATCTTAAAAAACTAGTGAATCAATTTTTCTGCAATTTCAACCGAATGTAGACATAACGTAAGTGAACTATTTTGTAAATTTTCAACTTACTTAAAATAATACAATAAAAGGTATTGATGATTTTATTAATTTTAGGGGCCTAAAATTAAGGAACATAATAACGTTTATAGCTAAGAATCATTAAAAAACAGAACACAACTTTTTTTAATATTTGGTGCTACGACCTTTATTTTCTATCACTGCAGTGCATCTACGCCCGCAGGATTTCAGCAAATCTTGGCATTCAGCAACTGTAATCTTGGCTCATTCCTCTTATAATTTCAGCCACAAATCTTCAACGTTTGCTTGGTTTCTTGCCATAAAATTTTGTCCTAGAGTCTTCCATTGGTTTTCTATTGGATTCATGTCTGGACTCTGAGCAGGCCAGATCATAACCTCTACTCCTTGATCATTTAGATAATTCATAACCAGCTTTGCCTTGTGGCAAGGAGCATTATTCTGCATAAATATGGGATTATCAATTCCAGAATTCTGTAACACTGGTGCAACATGTTGTTGTAATACATTCATGTACACAGCGGCATTAACTTTACTGTTTAAACGTATGTACAAGGGGTGATGTGCCCTGGCCTGATATCATACCGAATACCATCACGCTGCCTCCACTAAACTTCACATTTTTTTTATACAGTTTAAATTCAAATTTTCACCAATTCTTTTTCTTACAAACTGTCTACCATCACTGCCAATTACATTAAATTTAGGTTCATTTCTGAAAAATACTTTTTACGAATCGCCTTCTGACCAAATGACATGCTTCTTTGAAATGTCAATCTTGCTGCCTGGTTGTTTTTACATATCAGTGTTTCTTTCCCAGGACATCTCGCATGAAGACATTTCATGCAGTCGTCTGGACACAGTTTGTCGTGAAACATTTGTGTCACCTTCAATTGGCGAGAAATTTTACCCTCAGTCAGAAAACGGTCTTTTAGTGCTAGGCGTTGCATATCTCTGTCCTCTCTTGCTGTAGTTTTCTTTGTTTACCCGGCTTCTTTGTATTAGTTAGCTGATCAGTTTCATTATACAGTTTCAGAATTCGACTCACAACCCTTATAGAACGCTTCACCAGTTTACCAATTTGTTCAATTGTCTGATTTTCCTTGCGTAATTTAACAATTTTTGATTTAACAGTTGCATCAACTTTCATTCGTTTGGTCATGGTTACAATTGCTGCAGTGATACAAAGTTATGTTTATTTTCTTTATCTTTTTCTTTACTTATAAGAAAACAATTTTAACGTATCTTTTGTTAATATGTTCCTTAATTTTGGACATTTGAAATTAATAAAATCATCAATAACTTTTATTGTATTATTTCAAGTAACCTGAAAATTTACAAAATAGTTCAGTTACGTTATGTAACCGCAAAAATTTCAAAAAAATTGATTCACTAGTTTTTAACATTTGGAGGCTTAATTACTTGTTCCCTAATTATGAACGGTACTGAATATATTACTTCTATTGAGATCAATACGATTATTTGTTTCGTTCAACGATCATTTGTTATGAGATCATTTGTTTCGTTATCGCTTACTTGTACTGTCGTCTCCAGTGCCCTAATTAAGCTGCGGAAAATACTATGTCTTCAAAGTACAAAAAGCCGTTGTCTGCTGCGCCTCTTTACTACAGTCGAGCCACAAAGCACTTCAATTCTCAGTTGTTCATCAGTCCAGGGTCCTTTTGGAGTTTGACCTGCAGCGTAGTCTTCCTAAACAGTCCAACTGCATTGCTTTCACTTTGAGTTATCGAAATAAATCATTCGTAGGCAATATGAACTCTTGCTTTTTATCTTCCTCCGGGTATAATCAACAATATTCGTCCCAGGCAAAGAGACTTTCACCTTCTATGCTACACAGCTCATGGATGAATTCAACAATTCCCATTCAGGATATATTTCTTGTAAAAGTTTCTGTTTCACTTTGTCAGACTTTTTTCAAGCTCATTTACGACCAACAACTTATTTCTAATTGTCAGTAGATTATCATCACACCCTACAGCAAAATTTGATGTTAACGAAGTTTGTTTAATGAATAGCCAAAGTCAACCAACGATGTAAATTCAAATGACTTGTAAAGTACGTTTTCTTTTCTCAAAATAACACCTACCGAATGTTGTAACGCTGTAGCTTACAGCGCAACGTTTAGTCATGTACTGAAAAAGTTATGAACGGTGGCTCTTCGTGGTGAGTACGTCGCTCATTGAAAAATGTCTGAGATTGAGAATCTTGTCACTGACTTACGGTATCCCTACGGTGTTGGAAAGTCCTAGGTTGTCAATTTGAATAGCATATGACCATTTAGTGTTTTGCAACTCACGATCACTCCACCACATGTTATGATTGTCAAATATGTATGTATGTGTTGCTATGTTACCTGTTTGTACTGATTGCTACCTTGAATGGCTGGAGCAGCGAGGGTTATAAACTACAGAATATTTTGTCCATGCATAGATTATGTGTATTGTTAGACGCTGCGTGAATATCCTTGTCTTCTACCAACATTGTCAACATTTGCAGCTTCTAAGGAGCAGAAGTGTAAATGTTCTCATTTTCACAGCACCTTGCACTCTCTTAATTTTTTTCTCTAGATATTTTCGCTTATTATTCGTACCTATGGAACTTGTTCTGCGTGAAGGAGACAATTTTTTTCATTCTACTTTTTCCTTTCGCATGAATCATTTTGAAACGTTCGTATGCTACACCAAGAATTTTCTTACCACTATTAAGAGAAATCCATGTAGTTACTGCAGTAACTACAGTTCTTTAACTCATCGCAATGATTTCTGCTTTATATTCAGTATTTTGAATCCGTAAATTTCCTGGCTAAAATTTTCGGCGTTGCGACTAATTGAATGTCCGCAAAAATTCCTTATGGCAACTGCGCAGCTGGTCGTGATTATGGCAACCGCGCAGTTGGTCGTGATTATGGCAACCGCGCAGCTGGTCGTGATTATGGCAACCGCGCAGCTGGTCGTGATTATGTCCCTAGATTGAGCTCGTAAAAATTAAACAGATTTCGTGTGCGGTTTTGAATTCTTGAACCATTTATAGGAATAAAATTTCACAACTTCAGAGGTTGTCGGAAGTAATTTGTATGTTTTGTCATTTAGTTTGTTGGTTAGTAACTTGTGCCGGTGCCTCTACAGTCGCTGCGATTTCTTAAAGATTTTTATTTTCTCGAAGTTGGCAAATGAACTTTTACGGTAAATATCTACTGAACTATTTGAAAGTGTGTTTGGAATGAAATTTTATTTCGACAGAAGGTAGTGAGAATTTGACATAATTTGCGACTATCGAAGTATTTTTCTTCAAGGATTTAATGCAATTGCCATGGTATTTAACTACTCCTCTACCTCGAAATGGACGATACATTTCATGGTTAGCGAAACTTACATCAAGGATATCTGTGGGTGGAGTCTTGATTTTGGTATTTGTACGTTGTTATCGATGTCTTCTTCATTTTTTTTTGTATTATTAGACATGTTCCTCATCACCTGAAACAGTGTGAGGCAAAAGTGACAGCTTGTTCTTCCTAATTAGAAAAGTGCTGTAAAATAAGGAATGTTTTACGTTCAGTTTTGAATTGAATTTGAAGTAACAGTTTATAAAATCGTGCTTCCGTTCACACAAGAGTGACTTGCGATCGCAAAAGCAGTTTCATTAACCATCACTTGTCACAATTCTTTCATAGAGAAATAAATTCTGAAGATTTTGTTCCATTCATTTTATTTGGTAGGTGAAAAAATGTTGTGTTTGTAGACTTGTGTTTGGTTTGTATACTTTTTTTGACAGAATGCGTGTTGTTGATCCGTTGGAGACTTACATTGTTAAGCACACTTGAGACTTCTTTAAACTGCGAGACTGTGAGACTAGGAGACTGCGAGACTAGGAGACTAAGAGACTAGGAGACTCTGAGACTAGGAGACTAAGAGACTAGGAGACTAAGAGACTAGGAGACTGTGAGACTAGGAGACTGCTGGACTGTGAGATTACGAGACAAGGAGACTGCGAGACTAGGAAACTGTGAGACTGGGAGACTGTGAGACTGCAAAATTGCTGAGTTGCGCGAAAGCTTCACAAAATCAGGATGGGAAAGTCGTAACATTCGATGAAACAAAACAAACTTTCTTATGTAATCAAGGAGCGGAGAACGGCAGATCTGAGAAGCCTCTTGATCTGCCATCAATATACTTTAGTATCATGGCTAACATCTTAATATAGAAAAAAATGGCAAAGTATATTTTATCATTCAATAAGTATGATGCATTATTTGTTCCATATATCGTTTGGAAAAGCACGAACAACGATGCCTAATGCAACAATTATTACAAGATGCGCATATTTTTAACTATGATATTGAATGTTGTATACGAAAAAAATTCTATGAGGTTGTCTTTAAAATGAAATCCAAATTCACTAAAAAGGAATTATGATCAACATAATTCACGTAATTTGCATGACGAGTCGTGTGAGTGTTTCAATTTACTATCCAACATTCAGCCGTTGCTACAAATTTTTTATTCATCTATGTATGAAATGATAGCTGGAGAATTGTAGCTTGTTAATTTATTGTGAACAATTGTGACGTTACTCCAATTGAAATTCAAAAAATTATGCTCCTTATTTAGCAAGCATATATGAAAACTTTGAATGCACAATTTTGCTTCTAAAATTAAATATGCTGATCTGTTCAGTTGAAATTCGGAAAAATAGTTGAACTTTGATGTGATATTCAATGAAGCTATAGAGCTTCGTTTGTAGTGAAACGTAATTAACAATCTTCGTTTTTCCTGGACATCACTGATTGCATCACGTGCTGTTGGCACATGTTTCATGGTTGCAATACGAGCATCAATACAGGAAGCTGTTACGTGATACAGGAAGCTGTTACGTGATACAGGAAGATGTTACGTGATACAGGAAGCTGTT
>VCRD01002254.1:54748-94291 GCA_006783055.1 Trinorchestia longiramus | reverse complement strand
ACACCGGCCGCTGCATCAGGGGCACGTGGAGGTGCGACGGCGACAACGACTGCGGCGACAGCAGCGACGAGCGCAACTGCGGCGGAGACTCTACCAACACTTCAGGTAGATAAATATCCTTCAGGAAACTTTTATCCTGTATCACATAATTAAGTTTTGAATATTAAAACTAATGGCAGCAAATCAACTGTCTCACTAGCTTTCCCTGAAGTTGCATTGTGGTCTATGTTCTAATTTATCTTAAATTTATTCGTTAGTGGTCGAATTTAGGAACTGATAAATCATCTACTTTTCAGCCTCTTTAGGTCATAACTAAATAACCTGTTTATTCAATCACAAAACAAACAAGCTAATGCAACATAATTGGATACATTTTCCATCCGAATTTTACAGGAAAAAATATCTCTAACAGTTTGAACTTTGAAGAATATTTTGAAAATATTTTCATTTTTTTTGGTGCAACAAGCGATAGAATATACCCCTACCTTTAAGTACCATATTTGTTTCATGCAGTGTCAAAACGATTTGAATTGCTCTGCCTTCATAATATGAACGCAATACCGTACATTGTTTGAAATTGGGAGTTATGCTTTGATTCTGATAATGTTGTTACTGTCAGCAAGCTGCACTACAACAGAATACAACAAACACGAAGACTAGACATTTTTTGGGATGAAAACATTGGTCATGACCGAAATACATTGAAAGTGACGACTTAATGCCCGTGAGCTTAGGTTAAAAAACTACTATACCGTGAAACACTGCTCGTTTACCATCTCCATTGAGAACCAACGCGGACTTTCTGTTCAAATTTTTGTACTGGCATTCCATACCAGTATACAGCATCGAATTCTTTAAGAGTAGTACCTGGAATAAATTTTTTTTCGGATTCTGCTTTCCTCTTCATTTTCTTATTGACGGTTTCTTCCAAACACAATCTGCTATTCAATAATTTTTTACTGCTATTTGCCCAAATTGATAACAACCTTTAACCCTGAAATATACCTAGTTGCTCACAAAATTCAGTTACTGGCTAAATTACTAGGACGTCAATAAACAATAACAGTTAGACATTTCCATCAATATCAGGAGTATAAAAAGTTGATAACATTGACATGTAACGATACATTACAACAACACTTCCCATCGATGATAGTTGGACTTCATTATGTTAGTTCAATAGTATATGAAATAAAATTGTTAGTACGTTGTTGCTACCAAGATCTTCCATCTACAAATGTGGATACATTCCTTTTTTTCAGAATGCAGCAGTGGTCAGTACTCTTGTATGAACGGCAACTGTATTATCAGCCGTTATGAATGCGACGGAGACAATGACTGCAGTGACTGGAGTGATGAGCAACACTGTGAGTATAGAGAGCACCAACTGTAGGCACTGTGTACTAGAATACTTACCTAAGCTTACATTCCATTTCTATTCACGTCGTCATGCTTATGAATGTAAATCTTATTCAGTATATGTTAGTTAAAATATGCATACTATTTTAATCTACTCTATATTTCATATAGATTATCATTTTTTGAAAAATCCACCAAATTGGAAATATAACTCTCGCATTCAATAGGCGAATGTCCCTCGGAACAATTCAAGTGTGAGAACACCGGCCGCTGCATCAGTGGCACCTGGAGGTGCGACGGCGACAACGACTGCAACGACAGCAGCGACGAGCGCAACTGTAGGCACTGTGTCCTAGAATATGTGTCGGTACCTACATTTTATTTCTATTCGCGTTACAATATCTATTCCTGTCATAGAAGTAATACGTATTCAGTAGATGGAAGTTAAATATATATATTGTAATAATTTGTTTTTTTTGTATAGAATCCTATGTCTGAGGGATACATCAATTGAAAACATAACTCTTGTACTCCGTAGGCGAATGTTCCTCGGAACAATTCAAGTGTGAGAACACCGGCCGCTGCATCAGGGGCACGTGGAGGTGCGACGGCGACAACGACTGTGGCGACAGCAGCGACGAGAACAACTGCGCCGGATCTTCATGGACTTCAGTCATTGAACGTTCGTTCAACTTCCCCTGATATGAAGGATACATTTTTAAGTCTATGTCTTTGATCTAGAGTTTTTTAGTTTTTATTTGTACTTTGAACATTATATATGATCAAATGATCGATGAAATGATGGTCGGCCTTCTAGCACGTTTATATTACAACTTTTACTTCATAATATTACGAAACTAATAACTCTCATATGCAATGACAGTTGTGATGTATGCCCTTCAGTTGCATTGAAATAAAAGTTTGTAATGTTATTTCCCATGCGATTGTTTAATTATATGCTATCAGCTGATTTGACTAATAAAAGCCTCGAATAGTACCTACAGAAGCATGACAAAATATTTGAAGAACCTAATAACCTGAAAATGGGCATCTGATAAGGAGTTTGTTTGCATACGCCATTTCTAGCTTACTAGCAGCTTCAATTCTCTGCAGTTCAAAACACTAATTCTGGGTTGTATGATGAAGCATCACATTACTGCCAAAAAAGTTCATATTTTCCAGAGACGAAGGCAGGGAATGCCGTACATTCAATGTGTCCGTTAAACAACGTACCACAGGGGCTTAGTACGTTCAGATTTTGTTAATGTACAAACAAATCTATGTGTCCTACGTCATTTTTGTCTTCACCATCTGTATTTTCGACTATATGAGATTTGTGAATCAGTCACACTGTCACACTGTTGACTAAAATGCGTTAATTATATGTTCAGTGATAACGACGACCTCGACCCCATCGACAAATTTGGGTTTATGTCCCAGAGGTTTTACGTCTGTGATGGGCAAGTGCGTAACGCATGCGAACGAAGAGCTCACGTGGAGCGACGCAAATCAGTACTGCAGAAACAAGGCTGGTCATTTGGTAACATTCAGCAGCATCGATGAGCTCATTTATGTCTTGCGCTACCTCGTCAGCATCGGTGAGTAGTGTGTGTAATCAGCAGCAAGAGACCATGCCTAAAAGATTATGACCGCATCGTCAGTAATGTTGCAACGTAAACGCTTAATAAACCAACGGCGCTAAGCTTGACAGTACAAGTGTTTAGGAGTGCATGCTCAGAAGACAAAACCAAAAAAATAAAGATTATCATGAAGCATTTAAAAATAAATGCTGTTTTACTAATATTTGTTTGGGACGTGATTTTCATTTATATATTTCTTTCGGCTTATATAGCTTTGTATCTTTGATGATGGGTCATTGTATAATTAGAGAAACAATAGTTGATAATGCACTTAAATGACTACTTCCCGGAACTTCCTTCCTTTTACTTTTCATTTTCACAGGCTCAAATGATGTTGATTAAAACACATACTGATCGATTGATAATGGAGTGAGAATTCAAAATGTATATATAATAATAAATGTCACAGCTAGCAACCGCACAATGAATCACTTTTATCTGAGGAAAGAATGTTTCAAAATCTTTTAAATTTGGATAATCATTATAGATATAAAAATAAACTAGAGATACATAAACTTCAAACTATGAAATTCCAATGGAGAAAAATATACAAATCTACTGTTTCTAGAGAAAAAAGCATACTCCTCAATTAATTAATCGGTCGTTTGTATTCATTGGTACACGAGTTATTCTCAATTTGTGTTTTCACCTCTGTATTTGACTTGACTTTTGATTAAACGTACGTGTGCTTATCATTACCTTAATACGATCCAATTGCACTAGCCAAGAAATGTTAACTTTTTCTCTGCTACTATAGGAGTTTCATTAAGTCATATGTCTTTGTCATTCCAATAACATGTGTGGTAGGAATCCAAGATTTTAGGTTGTCATTGAGTAGGTACATAGCTTTGAGGCTATTTGTGCTTGCATCGATGAATATAATCTATTCATAAGGTAAATGCTCGTTTCCTAACTGATTCATGAAACCATTTACATTCGTACAGAAACAAGCACCGTCTTTGTCTTTCCAGAGGGCAGTTTAGGCCTGATGGCCCTTACGGAAAGTTGATATTTGTTCGCCGTCCTCTAGAAGATTCCATTGCTGTTGTATGGGGTCTAAAAATTCTGCATCCTCTTTTGACAATGGCAAATCCCACACCAAATCATTAAATCTCTCATGATTTAAGTGAACTTTAAGTTTAAAATTGAATCACAATATGTTTAGGTCAGCGTTTCTCAACCGAGAACTCGGATTTTTGATCGGGTAAACACGAGAGGATGATGAAAAACTGCAAATACTTAACTTATTGAAAGGTGGGGGCCACTAGGGTAAAGCAATTTGAGGAAAGGGGGAGCCCGGCCCCTAACAGATTGAGAGACTATGGTGTAGGTGATGTAAGTGCATTATTGTGGAACGTCTGAAAATCACACAACGGATATTGGATTATGACCTTTCAACGTTCTCTCTAAGATCACACGCGCCCTTCTTCCGAAGCTCTATGAACAGTTAAAGTGCATACTGACGATTGCTGGTGCTCAATCACGTTAGTCAATTTGTCGAGGCTATTGATACGACCTACTATTTTATTAAAACAGGCCCTTTATCCCGTAGGTCACTACCGTTATTTGTCATTTACTGTACTTTCCAGTATTCAACATGTTAATCTTATCATATGACCCTCTGCATCGTGTACGAAGGCTCATCTTCGCCGGATGTGAACTTCCCGCTGTGGGTCGGCATCTCAGCTCAGATGAATGATGATGAGCCTGAATCGAACATGGTTCAGTGGCGCTGGGTCTCCGGCAGGATTGAACCTCATGTAAGCTCACTTTAGAAAATAAATTACCTAAACAAAGACCAGTAAATGTATACAGTGGTATCTCGACATACAAATGTCCTAACTTACGAATCATTTAACATACGAATGGTCATTTGGTTCAGATTTTCGCCCGTGGAAATATGAAACAAAAAACATTCGTATGTTGGGTGGAAATTTGAGCCAAATGACCATTCGTATGTTAAATAATTCGTAAGTTAGGACATTCGTAAGTCGAAGTACCACTGTACGTTATTGGGATTATTATGAACTTGACTTTTAACTCATTAAGTCTTAAATTCTCTATGCCTTTACAGGTCTTCAACAAATCGTGAATAGCATTGTATTGCATGGTAATCCGAGTAATTTTTCATCATAGGACAGAATTGAAAGAAAAATCGTTAATCTCATCTACTTAGGGAATAGGTCTTCTGGTTTATAACATTTTTTTGGAAGATACCTGAATTTAAAAAATACAATTTTTAATGTATTATAGAGCATAGCCTATGTTTCTGCTCAAAAATCGGAGTAATTCTTACGAAACGACCTGTGAAAAGACCTAAAAATACAAATGTCATGAAATGTAGAAGTGTACTTTAAGAAAAGTTCTGCAGGGTGTCCATAAAGTCTACTTACAATTTCACAGATTTCTTACAACAACAATTAATAATATATTAAATTCAGATTCCTTTTATTACATTGCGTGGTTATCAATGTTGCTAGATCACGTTACATTTGTGTGTTTTAGATCTTGATGATGAAGAAGGCAGATATACTATTATATGAACCCATAAATAACTAAAGCGAGGGCACAATACGTGTTCTGGTTTGTTGAAATATAATTAGTTACACAGATCCAGCAAAAATAGAGAACCCAGTATGGAAGAAATCTGCTATCACGTCCATGAATTTGTCCGTGGTACTATAAAAGTATGGAGACTGGGAGTGTTGGATAAAGTGAGGAGTAGGAGACTAAGAATATTGAGGAGAACATGAAGGTAAATATTAATCGTGATTTCATTCAATAATATTTCGATGGTTTGCCCACAGCCCTCGCCGTTGCTAGACTCATCTCTTCTGACCGAGCAGCGTTGCGGGTTTTTGTCATCGGTTTCCGTTGCTATTATTCGACACACGGACAACTGCGGCAGACTCATGCAGGTTCTCTGCGAGGCCCCGCCCCTCTGATGGGTCATCAATCCGGAGGATTCACCAGTTCTCCGGAGTTGAAGCGTTTTGGTTTCTGGACTTGGATTGTGTGGCTGACTAAATATCGCCAAATATACGTCTTAAGTTTGCAATATTCTGTTAATGCGGTTAAGGATGAATATGATTACTTCGGTAGCTTCTCCATACTAAGCCAAGGATTTTTACCAAAATTCCAGTTTCATAATCGTTCAAGATCAAAGATAAATCTATCATAGAAATTCGACTCAAAATATTTTTTGGTCAATTTCCAGCCTGTAACGAACGTGAATACTGCCTCGTATGACTTATACTGAGTAAATGTTAAATGAACAACGTTAACGGAAAGAGTTGACACTTACTGTCCCTATTCTATCCCTGCAGACAGAGATAATAAGAGTATTTTCAGGTCACGTCTAATTTCCCTCTCTCACCACACATGTAATTGAGGTGTTCTGCAGCCATTTACTCCTCATATGCGATTGGAAACCAGGTTGTTATAACATCAAAGTAAAAAAATGTATTAAGTAGTTGTGTAACCATGCTTGCCGCTTCGAGTAATAAACTTGTCTTTAGCACGGAAGTATTTTTCATTTGATTATTTATAGAAATTTCGGTATGAAATATTTCGACAGCTGAAATGTACTCGAAAAGTTGTTAACCTAACTCCTGTAGAAAAAATCCTCGCTTTTGAATGCTTAGGTCAGACAGCCCCGTGTACTGAACTTTAGCTGAGAATGCCTGTAAAGCAGCGCATACTCTAAACATACTATCATACAAAGCACACAATTTCACGCTACGATCGTTCATACCGTAAATATATATTCTGAGATGGAGTAGTCCATAGTGACAGTGATGTGTAAAAAGTATTTGGAGACAACGAAAAAGTATATTTATCCGTATTTTGATAAAGCACATATCAATGAAATTATGGTAATGTAGTTTTAACGCAAATAAACGTTTTCAAACAACAGAGAACTAACATTTTTCATAAATATACCACGTATATTGCATTTCAGGAAACAAGTGGTGAAAAACGTATTTGAACATTATCATTGACTTTCAGTAATTCTTTAAATTTATGCTTCTAGAATAATCATTACCTACAGAATACTCCAGAAATAACTAAACAACATATAGAGAAGTTGATGTTAAGTTATCAGCGAAACTGCCCGTCATTCATCCATAAGCTGTCACTTTGATAACATCACAGCATACATAAGCCCAAGAAACTTTCAAAATATATGAGGAGCGAATAATTTCCGATTTTAAAGATCATAGAAGCTTCCGCAAAATCTAAAGTACCCTCAATGTTCCTATTAGTACTGTAGGGTCCATTGTTTAGAAGGGGAAGTAATCAGGGACCACAGAAAACATGATGTGATCTAGAACTCGAAAATTTTCCAGAAAAAGGGTGAAAGATACTGCAGATAATTAAGAACAATTTGTTTGTGGCACGAGAGGAGCTACAGACTTAGCTCATCAAAAATGGAACGAAGATTTGGAAAAGAACGATCAGTGATGAACTCCACGGATAAGATCTATAATCACGCAGCCCCCACAAGACCACTTATTGAAGAAGATATACCTGAAATTAAAACTGAAATTTGCCAGAACGTATTTGGATGAAGAAAACAGTTTCTTTAAACGTATTATGTGGTCAGATGAGTGCCAAATCTAGCTTTTTGGCTGTAACAGTGCACCTCACGTTTGGAGAAATGACGGTACTGCGTATAGCATGAATAATACCATCTCTACAGTGAAACATGGCAGAAGAAACATCATGATCTGCGTTTTTTTATGGCGTAGGCACACTACAAATTGTTTGTGGAAGAATAGATGTATTCGAATGTGGATAAATTTTCGAAGAAAACTTGCAAAAGTCAGTGGATCGGTGATCGAAACAGAGAGTTATTAAGAATTCACATTTGTATTTTATGTCTGGATCCTTGTTCAATATTTATTCATTTAGAATATTTTACAAAGGTCTAGTAACAAACGTAACGTCGTGTTATGTTAACGCTAGTTTTCAAGTTCATCTCTTTTTGAATTGAATGCTATTTCATTTTCTGCTGACGAAACCATGTTAATGTTTTTCAATATATTTTATTTGGCAAGTTACGACTCCTGAATTCCGTCGAACCCTCTCATTTCTGACTGTATCTGCCGCAGTCTTATTCACGCTGTTTCAGAGTCCGTCTTATCAAAATGCAGTATATTTTACCTCAGATCTCGGTATTACTTCTCAGATTCCGTTTCTATTTGATGATAAATTTAACAAACCGAATGTAATGGTGCCTGTTTTCACAAATTTATATGAATAAAATATTTTAAGTAAATCAAATGGAAGAATATCTCATTTGCAATGAATGAAAATATACTTTTTCCACTCGTATCTCCCGCTGTTTAATAAGAATCATTTCAAAGAACACATTTTAATAATTAGTCAGTTGTTATTTTCCATCCTCAGCTGCTATTTTAACTCATTTTAGTTTTAACCTATAGCCAAATATTAAAGCCGTTAAATAATTTTCTTAGCATTCTTCCATGTTTTCTCAAATGGAAGTCTCAGACATTTTTCGTCAAAATGAGTGCCCAGAGAACTCTTAATTCGTTTTAGTGAAATTGAAGCCCCATTTCTGGATAAAATATCTTCCATTACCAGCTTGGTCGACTATCACCAGGTTGGTCGACTGGTGAGCGAATCTGCTTGCGAGCGGAAAGATCCGGGTTCGAATCCCGCTGCCGACATGGTTGACGCGGGTAGAAATACGGCATGGGATTTAGGTAAACAACCGAATAATAATCGAAGTAATTATCCGACCCAAGAATGGGCCAAAAGGTTCGTTTCTATAGCCTCATTCTATTCTATTCTTTTCTCTTCTATTCTATTCTATTCTGTACAGGAGAAGTTCGCCTTCTTTAGCATGCCTGATAGAATTAGAACTCCAGAAATAAAGCAAAGAACTCGTTCACTAAAATTAGTCGGAAGAATAAATTTTAAATTTATCAACTCCAATACTAAAGAAAAAATTATAGTTGTTTCAATACTTATTAATGAATTAAAGTTTGTAGAGAAAAGATTGCTTAAGAAGACGGGTATGCGGGAAAAAACATTAACAAGTAGATCCACCTCTTCATTATGGAATTGACATGATTACAATGTGGCATTCGATATTATCTAAACAATACATAGAAAAAACGTTAAAACATTGTTTCGACAAAGGTTGGCAAAAAATGAAGATAGAGAAAATAAATTGTAAAATATTTGTAAAGACAATTGAACAGAAAAATAATGTAACAAGTAGTTGAAGCAAGTTGGCCTTTAAAGAGCAATAATGTTAAAATCCATTAAATTTTTAAAGAATTATCGGCACAATGACAATCTATAAAGACAGCAAACTAATTTTGTTCATTTTTGATAAGAAATTAATTTAATTTAAATAAACTTTAACCACTACAGTTACTCATATTAACCATCATTAGAGAAAATCAAATATTTTACTCTACCTTTGCAAGAAATAATGAGCCGTAGATAAAAGCCTAACGAAGCAAGCGTTATCGCACACAAGCTGCAGTTTGCAGATGTTTCTGAGCGACTGTTAACGTTAATTGAGTCGGACATTTTGAAGGGACTCCTGCATTTTAGCAAAAGAATAGTATTGAATGTTTATTATTTAAATAAAACTTTCATTTTAATAAGTGTATCTACTGCAATATTATAACAAAAATTAATATACACTGTGATTCATTTCATTAGGGCGAATTTTGCTTTTATTGGTGTACATTGTCAACGTTATCAACTGGATTTATTTCTTCAAACAAAAAATGCAGTCAGAAATTAGTTTTTATTTAACAATAGATAACAACGAAGAATTACATGACATTCAAGAATCCGATTTTTTACATTCAAAAATAGAATTGTTATTTTATTACGTTACTTGAGAAAATCTACCGATTTTGTTTTTGTTGTGATACAAGTTGAATTTAAGTTAAGTATTGTCTCAAAACTGTTAGCTTAAATGTTAGAATTCGTCTGAGGAGTAAAAAGTAAATATTTCCATTCACGTGGACTTATACGATTATTTTTAAGTAGGCAAGTGGTCACAAAAGCCTAATACGTTGTTCACCGTGTTACTAGTTTCATATTTTTTCCAAGTAACCAAGTAGTTACATGAGTAAAATACGTTGTTAATTCTAATGTTTTACCAATTGCATTTGACCGTTGTGTTTGACTATCAGAAATAAGTTCAGCGTTTTTAAATGAAAAAAGCATAATGCGAAATCATTCGTTGAAAAAATTCGATATACTTGAGAAGTTTCCTGGTTCAAAGATGCAACTTATTGTTTCATCTACTAACACAAAAAAAGGAAATCAATGCATGAGATAGTTCTGAATGAATTTCAAACACTGCTCAAAAATAAAGGTTTCCATTGAAAACTCTGTAGCTCTGTTGTTTCCAATTCTGGTCTACACATTTTTATTTTTCATCGCTAATTTCCGGAACCTTCTTGGTAAACCTTTCCTTCATGTTTTTTTCAGTCATTGTTTGTTTGATTTTAGGGGTTAATTTGAGTAATTTTTGTTAGTGTTTACCGAGAGAATAAAATAATGCGAGAACTATACGTTTCTCTCGAATCTTTTGGAAAGTTTCAAATGAAAACAGAACATCATGGCTATGATCAAAAGACACTGTAAAATTATAATTTAACTAGACCATCCATATTCCAGTTTTCAATATGTAATAGTACGAACAAGCAAAACATGTACGACGAAAACCAAGAACTTTTCAGTCATGTTCCTGATGGTGGTAAAAGTGCTCTGATTGCGCGAGATAGGGTCAGATATTAGTCTAATTTGAGACTTTACCACGCAATATAAAAATTACACTGCCTTCAGGACAACATTCTTCTTTAATTGGGTAGAAGTCAAGAAAATATTTGAACTATTGGATGACCGTGATAAAATGGAAAACGTTAACATCACATTTTTAATGAAAAACACAAATTCAAAAGATGCAATGCCTTGCATTAACATTACCTTTTTTTCTAAATTGAGTATTATTTGTAAGCTATATACATGATTTATCAGGTTTTTCACTTGATGTTCATTGATAAAGTTAGTATACAATCTACGAGCTAAGTTAGCCATTTCTTTCCAGGAAGCATCAGCGTCATTTGAATTTGAGAGCATATTAAAATAGAACTTTGTATTATGTTGTATAGAATAATGATAGCCTCATAAAGATATTTCACGAAGGCATGAATTTGCTTTTATGATGTAGTGCTTGCAGGTCATGCATTATAAAATAGTTAAAATGAAATCAAACTACAAAACACTTATAATATAAAAATTCATTGCATGTAATTACTCTGAAGCCCAATAATCATTGTTAGTCATTCATGGTTCGAAATCTCAATAGATTACGAACTTCAGACTTACTTTTTTGAACATATTTGAATTTTTTACACTTGGAACAACTGGAAGCCTAATTGCATTCAGCAGCCAGTAAGATTTGTAGCTTGAGTTAGCGCTGACTAATAACAGCCAGAGGTCTATCTTACACATATCCTGTCCATAATTGCAACACAGAGAATTCATCTATCTACGGCAAACCTACGCTATATCAGTCTGGGTTCTCACTATCCACCACCAGTATTAGGTCAAAAGGCCATAGGTAAGCCTTTCTCTGTCATAGGTAAGCCTTTGTAGTACATCAGATACAGATTTTGTTACATGGTACCAGATTTTCACAAGATCAATATCGAGTACTTTAGGCTGATGCAATGAATAAATCCCATAAATGCAACTGCTGAACTTATTCTTATTACTATTATATCATAATTTCTCGTTTTACTAACAATTTCAAATGCAATTAATTTGATATTAATTAATCTGATATGTTTCAGAAATAAATGCGACTGTGCCTTGCATTTTGGTTTGGCTTTCTTACAAGAAGTTTGAGTGTAACACCGAGCTCTGATTCTGCCGTACGATGATCGTGAGTGAATTTCAACAAGGACACCTAGACAGTTGCAAATTAAATACACACTATTTTTCAGATATATTTTTAAACAGAATACCATGATGATCTAAATTACTGATTTTAAATCAACTATAATATGCTTCATATAAGAAAGGTCAACGTAAATAGCTCAGCCACTCTACCTGTGCGCTTATTCTGAATTCTTTAAAACCTCAACTTGTTTATAAATTCTCGAAAAAAATGGTTATTAATTCTCGTGATACATACGCCTATTTGTCTATGCTTAAGTATTCGTATAAGAACATGGTTCCAAGTTGAAAATTAGAATATCATATCTTCCAGCTTCTCGAATCGTCGGGATGGCACAGTAAACGGACGCTGCTGCTGCTACTGATTGCGGCGGTTTCTTGCAGCTCTACTACTGCTGATCGATCTACCACTATAGGTGAGATGATTTTCTTAAACAACTTTTATTTGAAAAATTAAGTATATATTCTTTGAAATTTTTGAAATCATCATTGTAAATTTTTGAAAATCAACAATTAATATACATTGGGATAAATACACAGATACTCCTAACTTCAGATTCAAAGTAGCGTTCTTGTAGGAGAATTCACCCATTTCCGTACTATTGTTACATTTAGAATGGATCTCGTACTGTTCAGTATCAACTGATCAGACCTAAGGTGCAACTTTTGTGTAAATCAATGTAATAACTGTCTGATTCGTAATGAAAAGAGGACACGTACATATACCCTGATTGGATTTTATTTATTGTTCATATGACAAACATTTTCTGACTCACGTTATTTTACACTCGCGGGCATTGTTTGACGTAGGACAGTTTATGCCTACGGGAATACTATGACCAATGCCAAATTAAGCTCGTATTTAATCAGATCACGAGTTAATGTGGCCTGTTCTTCTAGGATCGATACCTATATATTCTAAAATATAGAGATAATGCTAATTTAGGCTCAAGTATGTTGATTCTAATGCAAACTTTCTTAAAGAATGCCCGGAAAATCGGTTCCAGTGTTACAACCGGGCATGCATCAACTCAGCTTACGTCTGTGACGGTGACAACGATTGTGGGGACTTCAGCGACGAGAGAAATTGTGAGTGGAATATACGTTTAGAAAACGAGCCACCTTAGGGAACGCATTATTTTTCTGTAGTACATATTTCGTGGGTGATGTTCTTTGAAGGAAGTGATACGATCGTCTCCGTAGCTCGCAGATTTATTCATGAACACGATCGAAATTAGAACAGAAATTGGGGCCGAGATCGAAGACCAAAACGGAGAACTTGAAATCCATAACACCGAAGCTTGAACTGACACTGAATTGAGACCGAAACTGAAACCTGAAACTGAAACTGAAACCTGCCCGGATAAAGACCAATAAGTAACTCGAAATAAATACAGAATTTAGCAAGAAAAATTAATAGCACAAGGTAACTTTATAATACAACTGTTGAGTAAAATATTAAAGAATTGTACCTAATTAGCCGGCTGCTACAGAGAACACAAAACGAGATATCGATAGGCAGCTTCTACCCGAGGCTATGAAATTTAATAACCGTATCAAAATGGCTGGTCGATCTTTCGGTATGCTCGTCATAAAATACCCGAACGCAGAGACTTGAGTGAGACCAAATTAGATAATGAATTTCATAACTGATGCAATAGTTATTATTCAAAATGTTCTATAATGGGATTAATTATAAATCTCAGAGTAACTCTAATCAAAGCACGAACACTTCAAGCACAATTTAAATCGTTTGAATGAAAACATAAGCACAATGAAATGGGATGTTTTCCAAACAACCTCTCAAGTACACATTGTATCAAAACTGCGTCAAGAAGGAAATCTTAAACCTGCAGGGGAACATCTAGGCTCAGCAAAAAGACAAGTTTAAAGAATATCTAGTACGTGTGTGAAATGTAAAACTCTCTAACACATTGTAAATAGAAACTTACCCGTCAGAGAGACTGAAAGCGCGAATAAAATTACTGTTCACTGGCTAGCGGATACGAAGGAACTGACGGGCACTTAGCCTATAGGCTCGTGGTTGACTATGGTATTCTATAAACGAGGGTTACAATTTGAAGTTGTAACTACGATTGAAATTTTAACTTTAAAATTCTAGTTTTAAATGACGTGAAATACGTATAAGAATTAACTCTAAAATATTACTAAATTACATTATATTTTTGTATCCAACCTAAGATCATTCTAAATTAATTACGATATTTCCGAGGCCCTACATACGTATGATGTACGAATAGCAGCTGTTAATTGAAGGATGGACAGCACTAGTGGACTACTTGCATTTTTTCCCGTGGAAAATATATAGTAGACTATTGGATCGTAGTAGTCTCTGTCATCGCTGTGTCAGCAACAGCACGAGACAGCTAAAGTAGACTACTCGAGAGTAGTCTCCTCTAGATTTTCTGCCGAACGCGTATTTTTGCCCTGTATTGCGAGTACAGCTCTACCTAGACGTCTTTTAAAGCTGCTCTGCGATTGGTTCTCGAGAGGGCTAGGTCCCGCCCCTCCTCCTTCTGGTATAATTATTTTATTCCAAATAAATTAATTATTTTGCAGCTCAACCAATAGTTTGGTATACTTTAAACATCTCTGTATACATTAAATATTAAATATAAGAAAGCCAGCACTTGTTTTAATTTTAAAACGCAGTTTTAAAAAATACGCTCGTTCATTCGAGTATATGCAAGAAAAGTTTTTCTCAGCAGAAAATGTGAGGGTTTCAATGTCCTACTCAATTAAATAGAGTTTGTTGCTTCTGTGTAATGGAGCAACAATTTTTATAGACAAGGTAATTCTATTGTTTACTTAATTTTGTCTGATACCTTTAAGGACTGTCTTACCGTCGTAAATTTCAGTGATCGTATTTTTAAACCATAAAAACTTCTTAGATAGTAACTATAGCAATGTTAGCACTGGGATATCAGCGAAAGGAAAACAAATACCGAATCCATTCGTTTCCAAAAATGTTGATAGATACAGAATGTAATACAACCCGATTAAATTGTAAAATTCCTGAATATAAAAGTATTTTTTGAGTACATCTATTATGATAAGTAATACAATGATCAAGAAAAACTTTAAAATGTATGCTCTGACTTTATTTTAAGGTTCTCGGTTTAAAACAACTCAGAAATTCTGGTGACAGAAAGAACACCAATGAGACGTTAAAAATAAAGGTATTAGAGGTTGCATCTTGCATAATTATTCATATTTGAGGTTTGACAAAAAACGATAGCCGATTTTATTCAAAGCCTAACAATTGGAAAACAGATTATCATTGCATGTGTGAAAATAATTTCTAATGTGCAGGTGTGAGTGTGACAAAGAAGTCGAATTGCAAATTTGAACTACCTTTGTGTGCATGAAGTCGAAAGGTGCTAGTGTACTACACGGTTAATTTAATCAATGACAAGACAATAACTGATCATGTTGAAAGGGTACGAGCAGAAATAGATTATCATTGCATCTAATAAACTAATAAAATGGGTATGTAGAACAAAACAATTCGAATTACTTAGTGCGTTATTATTTTCTACTCTCAAAATTTTCAATCTAGGTATTGAAACCTATAATATAAGATCTTCGAATATGAATTATTGTTAATGATTGAAAGCGTATTGTTTAGCTAATTTATCTATGAAAATTTTATAGAAGGTTATAGTGGAATTTACCATTATTACCTTCAGTTTGTTCCTTAACCATGAAGTTACGTTATTGTCTAGGTGTTAAATGTCAAGACTAAACAATAAATTTCAACACTAAATGAGTATTAATACTATTTCTCACACACACTGATATTACCTTGAAAGTTGTAGGAGGAAAGTTGGAATATGTTCCATAAATGCCACTTATATGTGAGTATACTGATCAGTGAAATGTGTATCAAATACAGAGGCTTCATTTAGAACATGGCTTTGTTGATGAGTTCATTCTGAAAATTGTGTCTCGACGAAGGGTAAGAAGAAGGGGGTCTCATTACTCAGGGAATGTATTTGTTCTTCGTGACCCGAACTTTTTCATTAATGCGCCTTATTACCTGTGAACTTTGTTTTCATCATTCACCAATGGTCAGGTTTTCTGAGCGATGCGTAGGAGCAGAGGTTTCACTTTGTCGGGTACAGCAACCTTATTGCCTAAGAGCAGGGTTACTGTACTCTTACTAACTTGAAACTGAGGAAACTCGTGTACAGTAAATTATGAAAGCACTGGCAATTTCACCCAAAGCGGTTCTGACTCATCACGGGTGAAATATTGCTGAGGTTTGTATTTTTTGTTAATAACTTATGCAGCGGAATTGCACTACAAATTTTAAGGTCGGTTACTTTGGGATTTCTATTCAATGTAGTTGCCATTAATAACTGAACATTCACTTTCAATATTCTTTTCCACCTCCAGATGTTAGAATATGGTTATAGTTTTTCATGGAAATTTAACTCTGTGGAACGTATTTCTCCTGGTCGAACGTATCCATATGTTCAGAAGTATTTCATTGTCGTAAGTGACAGCGTTGCACGACGCGCATTTTGACTTCCAATTTTTGAGGAGACATTGAGGAAATTCCTTGAGTTTTTAGCTCCTTCCTCTGCTTGACTGTTCAGCCGACATGGGAAGTCGGACCAGACTAATAACTTGACGAAATTATATACTACTGTAAATTCTATTCAAAATTTTCAATTTAAAATCAGCAAAACTTGTTCTTTAACCCGTTTTACCTGAAGACGCTTGTTTTTAAGGCTATTGTCACCAATCGGAGCTATTGTCACCTGGTAGAAATTTAGAACTTCTGAATAGATTTGCTTTCTGCGAGTTATTCGTATTTTTCCTTCATAGAAAGTGCAGGGCATGAGGAAAAAATTTCATGAATAAATTTGCACGAAGGAAAAAATCTTTACTCACAGATATAATTAGCGTATGCGAAAATAATGTTCTTACCGTATAGTCGAAGTATAAAGCATACATTTATTTGAACCATTCAATCTGAGGACATGTCATTGAAGGGTTAAGATGAAAAAATTAGCGGTATGCGTCTCTTTATTGCAATTCGCGCTGCGTATATTATCAGCGCAAAAAACTACTGCTGACAATGACTGAGCCACGACAAACTTCATTCAAAAAATACTTGGGGGAAGATGAACATATCACATTAACATTAATAATTAACTTATTTACATACTTGGCCACCAAACAGAGAAAAAGTTATAACCGTCCTTCACATGTATTTGTACATGATGAAACACACATTTTACGTTACAAGTTAATTCATAAATTACTATTGTTCAACTTAAAATTATAAAAAAATAATTCAACTGATGTCACAAAGAAAGGGCAGGGCAAATGAAGAATACCAATGTGATAATAAAAGTTACTGCGCTTATAAGTGTGAATACTATTGGTGAATTTTACATCTTAATAGCGTACATATTATTATAAAAAAAATGAAGTCCCTATTGTTGACACAGTACACACTGGCAAGGACTTTAACACTCATCCCAGGCAAACACACACGAACTACAAAAAAGCTAACTGGGAAAGGTTTACCGAACAAACAGAACAACTTTTCGCAGCACTCAACACCCACCCTGTAAATGACATAAATCAAACGGCAATAGAATTCAACTCCATCCTCACAAAAGCTGACAAAAACTCATTCCAAAAAGTAACAGAAAGCACTATAAACCAAACTTCACACATGAAGTATATAGACTAATCAGAGAACGTAACATTCTCAGAAATAGACCCACTCCGCACACTTACCAAACCACACGACACATCCAGGATCTGAACGAACAAATCACGGGAAAAATTACTAAAAAGCAAACAGAAAACTGAAAAAATTTCGTCGAATCACTAGACCACAAGACAAACTGTACAGTATGGACCACAAAAAAGTAAACCCAACTTCAAATCTTAATTACTTTACAGTGAATGAAGATATTTTAGGTCTGTTGTTTGCATAAGTATAGAGAAATGTTCTCTATAAAAATGTCAAGTCACATCAAATTGGTTTCACTTCTATCTCTCACCAATGAGATAAATAATAGCTGTAGAAATGTGAGTTGCACATGAAGTATATTAAGATTAGGATTGATAGCCAACTTTTAAACATTAGCAACTTTCGATAAAAATACTCAAGTTACATTTGCTGCATTACACACAGAGATACGTATTGTGGATACGAAGCTTTAAGTTAGAGTATAAATAAAGTCCAAATTGTCTGAAAATTAACACTTAGAGCTAAATTTCCAAATGACGAAGCCCATCGTTATGCAACTCACGAATGAACAACACATTTTCATCAACAACGTCTACGCCGAAAGAAAGAGTTTAAAGGAAGTTCAAAATGAATTCGAAGAGATTTTCTGAAAGAAGCTCTCCAACCAAGAAGACTGTCTGGAAGACTGTTAATAAATTTAAAACACATGGTACTATTTCTAATCTAAACCAAGGAAATTCAGGATGATTGGTGATTTTCATGGAATACATTTCCCTGTACTTAATGCAAATAACAGATCTAAAATATCTTCATTCACTGTAAAGTAATTAGCATTTAAAGTTGGAAAATTTCTGTTCGAATTAATTTTGAACTTCTTCTAAGCTCTTTCTTTCGGCGTAGACGTTGTTCATGAATATCCATCGTTCATTCGTGAATTGCATAGCGATGGGCTTCGTCATTTGGAAATTTAGCTCTTAAGTGTTAATTTTCAGACGATTTGGACTTTATTTAACTCGGACCCAAAGCTTTGTATCCACAATACGTATCTCTGTGCGTAATGAAGCAAATGAAACTTACGTATTTTTATCGAAAGTTTCTAATGTTTAAAAGTTGGCTATCAATCGTAATATTAATATACTTCATGTGCAACTCACATTTTTACAGCTATGATTTACCTCAATTTACCTCATTGGTGAGAGATAGAAGTGGAATCGATTTGATGTGACTTGACATTTTTATCGAGAACATTTCTCTGCACTTAATGCAAACAACAGACCTAAAATATCTTCATTCACTGTGAAGTAATTAACATTTGAAGTTGGGTTTACTTTTTTCTGGTCCATACTGTATACAACCATTAGAAACATAACAAATTCCCACACAAACGCCTCCCAAACACATGCAGCAAACACCACTGTGAACATACCCTTAAGCAGACATACTCATACACCACTACGCTGGCATTAGCAAGGTACGCACCACAATTGCAGACAAGCACACCCACAGATTCAAACACAAATGCCCTCTTGACAACAACACTACACTCACAAATCCCCAAGTAGTTTCAAACATTATACGCAAACTCAAAAACTCTGCAGCCACAGGCCCTGACTACATCTCACACCACCTCCTCAAACACCTAGGACAACACGGGATTAAAACTTTAACAAACATTTCAAAGCATTCATACAGCTTCTGTATATTCCCTTCCCTCTGAAAAATCGGAAAAATCATAGCTCTCCTTAAACCAAACAAATCCCCCACGGACAAAGCCTCATACAGACCAATCACTCTGCTCTGCACACATTCAAAAGTTGTCGAGCGACTCATTCTAAATGTGACAACACCCCACGTACCACCACTGTCTCCAACACAACACGGATACAGACCACATCATTCTACAACCCCGCTTCGCACTAATATTGCACAAAACATGCAAGACAATATCAACTCACGCAAACCAGCAAAACGAACACTTTTGCTCACCATTGATATCAGCAAACCTTTCGACGCTATCCCATGATTAAAAAAATATTTAACTCTGAACTACACAATAACACTAACAGATGGCTTGCCAATTACCTATCAGGTAGACAAACATGCGTACACTACAATGGCAAGTTTTCAAAAACACATAACATTCCCAATGGAATACCGCAAGGTTCTGTACTCTCACCCACTTTATTTAACCTTTACATGCATGACATTCCACAGCCTCCAGAAAACATACACATAGCATCATACGTAGACGACATCACGATCACATCCACACACAGCAATATAAACACATGCTTCGCTCAAGTACAACATTACACGGACATCATCACCAC
This sequence comes from Trinorchestia longiramus, assembly GCA_006783055.1. NCBI lineage: Eukaryota > Metazoa > Arthropoda > Malacostraca > Amphipoda > Talitridae > Trinorchestia > Trinorchestia longiramus. The sequence goes on along the minus strand of VCRD01002254.1, from coordinate 74,267 downwards.
ATGGATGAACACCAACAGACTAAAAATAGCCCCTGCCAAATCCACCGCTATAATATTGACAAGCCATAATGCAGAACACCAACACAGACCCACCGTCATTCTACACGGCACCACAGTACCACACATACATACCACCAAAATCTTAGGTGTTACCTTCAACACCTCCAGATCTTTCAGCCAACACACAGAGTAAATATGAGAAAAATACAACAATAGACTAAACACGCTTCGCGCACTAACAGGTACCAACTTTGGACAAGACAAAGAAACCATAAACATAATCTACAAAAAATACATAAGATCAATCATCTCATACGCCAGCTCAGCTTGGGCACTCATAGCATCGAAAGCAAAAATAAACAAACTTCAAACAATCCAAAATACAGCTCTAAGGATCATAAGGCTCCACATAAACCTCACCCACAGCACACGCACATCCAGAAACACAAGTGTTCACCATCCAATAACACCTAGACATGAGAGGAACACAATTCCTAGCCTCCACTATCAACAACCCATACAGTCCCTGTCTTTACATGTTGTATCCCAGTCCCGCACAAAGAGGAATCATAACCACACCGCACAGATACCACACAGACCTCCTACACACTCTCCCCTCCGTGCTACCAGGGAACACGGGACGGGAAGGAAATCACAACATCATAAAACACATACATACTACATTCACACACAGAACACTTGAAGACCGGAAACCAAACACCATTCGAAGACACCCACCCCCTCCAATCAACCTGAAAGAAAAACACTAAACAGAACAGATAGAGTATGCCTATCCAGACTTAGATGCGGACATCACGTATCACTACAATCATATAAACACAGACTGGACCCATCAACACCAAACATATATCCCCTCTGTAAAGTTTCCCCACATGACACCGAGCACGTGTTGCTGCACTGCCGGGATCTAGCCGTGCAGTGGCAGCAACACGGAATACACAACATAAAGCAACTTTGAGAGGAGCACGTTACGGTGGCGTGCTTCTTGCGTGATGCCGCCTTCCTGAGCTGACAGGCGCTGGGAAACGGCAACTACAACAACAACAACAACGAAGTCCAAAAAATAAATGCCATTTGATTGGAAGTCACAGTCGTTCTAAGATATAATTAGTTATCTGATACAGAGAACCCACCTCGTGTTGAGCATTGAATATCGAACTTCACTAATGCAATGGCTTATATTTGTAAGGAACATTATTACTAATGAATTTAACTAACATGTATACCTAGAACAATATCTACTAAAAAATCAAAATGAATCACGTCTAGAGTGCCCTTGACTCAATTAGTAATACATCGGCAGTTTTGCTTAGAAAAAATATAAACATTAACAACCCTCTAATGACGACATCTATGAGTCAAAATTGGGGTAGTTTACAAATTCCGAACGTGTTTCTTGCTTGAATGACGAACACTATTCATTTATGGCAATCATGTACATTGTTTTACTGAATGATGCGACTGCGGTTACACTTTCTAGTCTCTTGCAAACAATAATAATTGAATTTTACACCACCCACAAAACAGAAGCCGATTAAATTCTCATATAAGTATGTACATGTCATACCTCTCCTTTCATCAACATTGTGACGTAAATTTTCAAAAGGAAATATCTTTTACCTTCGTACAGTTTCAAAGTTAATACTTTCGGGTACGAAGAGATGGAAGATGGTGCTTCGTTGAATACTACATCGATAATTAAATTACATATAATACATGAAACAAGTGAAAAAAAACATTTTCTCACGTTATATGTAACACATTACTAATTTATACAAATATGTTCGATATATGTTCAAAACATTCCAAACAATCCGAAAAAACGTAGAATTGGCCGCCGTTAACAGGTGACTGATTTTAAAATTCTAAATCCATGTAAAACTTATACTGCACTTCAGGGACAAACTGTAGCAAAGTCATTAAATCCTGATATTTCTCTTGGCTTATTTTAACTGATTGAACACAGGAGTGCAGGTCTGTATCAAAGGTCTCAGTAAGAGATGGAAATTTGATGTACTGAATACTGCCATTTCCATCTGTTTGTCTGAAATGAAATGAGTTATTTTGAAAAACTTTATACCAGTTCAACTTCAGAAAATTAAACGGTTTTCCTTTCGCATTTTTGTTCGTGAATTTTCTTTGCTCAACTTAACTGTGCACATTCTTGAATTTACCAGACATATCTAACACGTTAAATTGCGCTTTAGGCTGAGACTCCTTTATGAGGGCAGTGTACGTATCTTTACAGTACATTGGTCCATACTTTTTCTTCCTCTTTTCAATTTTACCAAAATCTGAGTCGTTGGGCAAATACGAGTGCACAGGTTCCATAAATCGATGCTCCCAACTCTTCAGGTCGAAGTTCCGGCAGGCCCACGTCATAAAGGATATCAATGTTCTGTTTCTGCTCTGACCGCCGCAACAATCACTGAATGTTTTTACGTGTTCAATGGCTGACAAATTTTGAGTCTTGAGGAATTCCAGCATGCACGAGCAGATTTCATTCGCGCCTCTTTTGCCTTCACTTTCGAGCCATGTGAACATGTGGCCTTTGTTGTCATGCCGAGTGTTTATTCCCAAGTTATAAAGCCATAATTGTCTCCTGTAAAAAGCCACAGAGGTTGTCAGATGAGGAAGGGGCTGAGTTTTCTGAAGGTCAAACGTGAACGCCAATACGTCTTCTCTAGTTTTGGAATAGTTTGTCGCTAGCGTGAGAGCACTTCTTGCTACTTCAGCCCGCACATGATGAGCTGTCCTCTGACCTTCTAGCAGTAACCGGTGGTTCTGATTTTCCGCGGCTTTAATTTTAAGATTCAGAGTATCACAAGTTTGGCAAGTGTCTGCTTTGGGTAAATAAATTGGGACATTGTATTGTTTGAATACTCGAAGAGATTTCTTTTTGTGTAATGGCATGCCTGACGATACCTTTTTGCTGTATAATTCGTACAATTTCGTGGTCGTCAAATCAGGGTGAAAGTTTTTTCGGTCACTCTGCGAGTAGTGCGACTGAAATTTTGGGAGAGAGTCAATGAATGTTTTTACTTCCTCGAGTTTGCACTCTGGCGTCTTATTGGGAGCTTTTCGACACCCTCTTTTATCCGGGGAGCAAAATCCCCCATGCGTTTTTGCATTCAAGCAGTGATTTATTCTCCCACTGGAAATCCCTAATGTTTTCATGTAAACCAACTTACACCCATGCTTGCCACCCAAAAAATAATTTCTCGAATGATTCACTCTGGATTGCTTAACTGACGACCGTTTCGGCTCCGATATTTTAATAGTTTGACAGATAAGGGTGCTCTGTACCTGCCAGTTACTAGTGGCCCAGAATTTCTGATGGATTTCTTTCCTTTCAATTTCAGTTAAGGCCTTAAACTCTTTATATTTCCATGTGCATTTGTGGAACACGAAAGTTTTTTCACCAATAAATTTTCCTGCGACGGTAAAATAAGCTTTTCCACTTGCTCGCGCTGCTTTCTTGAAATTTCTTGAGGGTATTTTTACTGGGATGGGTTCAGCAGGTTGAGAGTTTTCTTCTGTGATACCCAAGCCTCCGATGGACGAGAGTGGAAGGTGAAGTGGAACCGCAGCCTTTGCTGCCATAATATCGGTGCCTGTAAAAAATTGGGTACATAAAACGAGCAAGTCATCAGACAAACGGTAGTTCTTCATATCTATAGTAAAATTTTACACAAACATTGAACCAGAAGCGTAAAAACTCAATCAAAACTGTTCAACATTTACAGCAGGAGCGAAACTTTCTCGCTAATTCATATTTTTACGATCATTATTTTACCAAAATAACTATATAATATTTTTTACATGTGGTGCACGAAGTAAATACTAACAAACAATGAAATACATTCATATTAGGTGCATATGCTCTCCTTCCCTCAGAACCAGTTCTTCTTAGCTCTGATTTTCATTAACTTCAATAATATTAATCATTTGTTTTGTCATGATCCTGAATCTGGTACAATAACTGCCGTACCAGAGCATGGTACTTGCATTTACGACCAAAGGATGGCAGAATGTTGTCATTAGTCACAGCCGAAATCAGCAAATTATTACTACAAAAACAGAACCTTTCCAAAGAGTTTGAACACCCACAGGTCTTACATCATCGAGCTTACCACAACACTGCTACATATCCTTTCTCATTTTTGTCTTATTTGGAACTCCTTTCCTTTGTTAATACATAAGACACACTTTCACCCAAGCATCTGGTCTCCTCCTCGGGGGCAAAACGCCTCTTAGAAATCTTAAGGTGATTCATCCCAACTACAAAAGAAACGAATGACGCTCCTATAGAAATGCTAAAAAATGCTACCATTTTAACTTACGATAGCAGTGAAAATGCAGCAGCATGTCTTCAGAACTGCATATTTCGTTTTTGGTAGTATTACAGAAGAATTTTTATTCATTGGATCTATAAGAACCTTAAGTACCACTCCACTGCCGACATGGTTGACGCGGCTAGAAATACGGCATGGGACTTGGGTAAACAACCGAATAATTATTGAAGTAATTATCCGACCCAAGAATGGGCCAGAAGGTTCGTTCCTATAGCCTCATTCTATTCTTTTCTATTCTATTCTATAATATTGAATGTATTTAAAAAAAAGCATTCATGAAATTGTGAGAGAAATACCACTTTTATTCGATATGTTGATATTCTTGGTACTACATTTAGCATAAAAAGCTGATTCAAATAAAAAATGCATTCACTTTTAAGGCCACCAAAAAATGACCAGCTGCACGAAAGAGCAACTCAGTAACTACCTTTTATAACGAAGAAAGTAGCATAAAAAGGCCCGGCGAAGTTTCACGAAGAAATATTAAATATTCAACACTCTATCGAAAAAAATTATTCACACGCGTGTTAAGAAGTGAGATCTCTGATTCTGACAGTTTGGAAAAGAAAACTACCCAGGAAAGCCATGCAGCGATACTTTGAATAAAAATATTGAAAATGCGAAGGTAATGGAGGAGTCGAACCAAACATCAGTCTCCGACATTTGTCTCAACAAATTGTAGTACGCTATTTTTCGGCTCAGAAGATATCGAAGAATAATCTATTAACACATCGGTACAAAATTCAGATTTGTTAGAAGTTGCATAAACAAGCTTTTGAGCGTAGTGTTTCGTTTTGAAAGTGGATGATCCAGAAGATAATATGGTAAAATCCAAATTTTGTTGGATGATCGATTACGTTAGATGAAGCCTGCTTCAGCTTCAACGGATGTGTCAACAAGAACACTCGCTTTTGGGGTACTGAAAATCATATTGAGATCACGAAAATTCCACTTAATTCTGCTAGGGTGACAGTGTGGTGGTTTTTTTAGAACGGGTTTATTGATCCCTATTTCGTCAAGGATAACAAGAGCCAAACAGTTACTGTCAATGGACAGCAGTAGAAGGAAATTACAACATCATTTGTAACCCAGCAATTAGTGACATTAATACCAAAGATTTCCATTTTCAGCAAGATGGGGCGACGTGCCATATGACTACTGTGAGTACGGGTATTCTGCGTGAGTCCAGGAAAATTTATTTAAGATTTGGCGATATTGAACGACCAACTCGTCCCCTGACCTAACACCCTTGGATTTTTTCTTTTGGGATCTCTAACATGAAGAGTTTACCATGAAGCGCCAACAAATCTACACCAACTCATGGGATCCATTGAGGTAGAAATCCAATGAATTAGATTAGATATCACCAGCGCTATAATGAACAGCCTACGTAATCCTGTCAATTCTTGAATGCACTCAGGGGATGGCATATGGAAAATGTAATATTTAAAAAGATATCAAAATAAAATTAATATTTATCCAAATTTTGCAAATGCTTTGTTTTCTAAAATCCATTCAATATTATGGAAGTATAATAAAAAAAATTTCGGTCTGATATTTAACAATCACTCTGAACATCCTTATTTAAATCAGGTGTCAATTCAATGACCCTTTTAAAAAGCGTATCTCCAGGTAGCTTTTGAAGATTTTGTAAGTATTGCCTCCTATCAATCTTCAGACTTAAAAAAAAATTAACAGGTATAAGCAGGAGTATTATCGTAAAATTGACTTTTACTCTTACGCCTGCATGACTCAAAAAATGGCCGAAAGCGTCGGTAGAAGATAGTTCTTTGTAATTGATCTATATTTACACATGTTTTTTTAATTTAGCACTAATGGTTACTCCTCGTATCCCATCTTGTTCCTCACTTGTAAGATTTGCCGCATCAGAAGTTCTATTCTCATGGAACAAGCGCCGAGTAGAGGCTTATGGAAGAATCTCTGAACAAGGCTTGGCAGAATATGCAAGAGAAAACATATGAATATGTATATACACATATTCATATATTATATAAGTAAGTAAAATATATAAGTATATTCTATATATATATATATATATATATATATATATATATATATATATATATATATATATATATATATATATATATATATATATATATATATATATATACATATATATATATCTATTATTATACATGTACTATTATTATATGTATATGTATTTAAATACGCACATGCATGCAAGAACCTCTGAACAAGGCTCAAAATAAGTTGCAGAGGCATCTATAAGATACCATACATGAATGAAGATACCATACATGAACCTTAGAGCGCTTACTTTGCTTTTGATATATATGTGAACCTTTAAACACGCAAAATATTTTCTTTGCCCCAATTTCACTCGTACACTTTTTTTCATCTCATTCGTTTGTCCTTATCTTATGCAAACTCAACTAATATGATTTTAGATTCAAGTTATGAATAACTAGGAGTAATTTTAATCCGTGTACGCCGAGATTTGCATAAAATGATGTTGTATGACTGAAGAATCGAATGTGAAAAAATTATTCAGAGATGTCGACAATCTAAAATTTTTCATTAAAAATGCAAACCAAGTAAAATGTTCAGTAGAGAATGCCCATACACTAATATTTTTTAATTAAAAATAGAGTAACAAATGTTAAGAAACGTAAATGTAAAATATTTTCACACTTACCATAAAAGGAAAACTGATTTGACGAGCAGTTACTTGTACTTGAAGCGTAGTGAACCAACTTGACTCTTGAGTCTTGTTGACAACGCTGGCTAACCCTTTGACCGCCACTCGTGTCTCCTAAAGCAGTTAAGTAAACAAAAGAATGTCATCCACCAATCACTACACTGATCAGTTTTAAGAGGTGTTATGAACACTGAATAGTAGCGTTTTCAAAAAAATACCACATTACGAGTGTATTGCTTCACAAGATTAATTTATATATTAAATAATTACAAATGAATTACAAATAACAAAATGAAAGTAAAATTACTATTTTTTAAATGAATGAATACTATATTAAAATTTATTTTGATAATCTAATAATGCTTACACAAAAATGTCAGGAGCATCCTCTATGCCGTTTATTGATTATTATGAATCATATGGATTTTACTTTTTAATTACCCATTATTCCCACTGATTACATTTCTTTGGACAAGAAGGGTCTATTTCAGAATTTTTAAATATAAGAAAACGTGTGTTACAATTCGCTGATCAGTAAAAAGTGGTTTCAGATGTACAAGACTGATCATTCTCACTGGCATTATCCAAGTACAACTACATAAATTACAAATATTGTAGTAAATGCAACGTATGGGTGCGATACTTCGAATTTATATTAATTTTTCATTCTCGCATTGAAAGAAATGGCATCAGATACGTTATCGGAATAAAAATTGTCCAGGGTTGGTGTTAAAAACCCTACCATTAAAAAAACGAAAAATAAAACCACTATTCGATTATTGTCTTATTTTTTATTTGAAATGTCATTTTTCTTTTTCGAGCAGAGTAACAGTTTCAAGTCATTGAAAACAGTGCAGTACAACCTTACACCCATATAATGTATCCAATGCAATTTTGACAAACGTAATCTGGAGATTAATGTGTAGCCTAATTACTACGATCAAGTGTAGCTAACCTTTTTTTGATAACATATAAGGAAATTATGAATCGTTTCCAACTTTTGGTGACAAATTCATCTTTATAATCATTTTCGGTGTTATCATCCATGATTTTTTTTGCACACTCTTCCACACAAAACCAAATGTGTAAAACATTTTCATTGAGCCGAAGATTGTTTGACAAGCATGAAGCTGAGTAGTTAATGTACAGAAAGCACCTAGGCCACCATTTTGCAGGTTGCTACCCTCATTTTTTCTTGAATTAGCCTCCACTCTTTTTCTGGATTGTAATCATTCAACATGTAAAAAACAACTTAACGTATGATATATAGCGCTGTTATTATGATAAACACATATTTAACTCTTTTACCCCTAAAATGTGAGAGAATGCGGTTTATTTCTTTGTGTTAGCTAAATTGTTTTTTGACACTTTTCTTCGTACTTACGAAATACAACTCTATCTATAATATGAGTACGAGAGAAGAAAAGATTGATATTTTTCAGCTCAACACGTTGACTTCACAGTGGTACGTATGTGGTCCCCTTAGGTTAGGTTCTATAAATTTTACAGTGCCTTCTATTAGGTTGTTACAAAAATAATGGCCGATTTCAGAAGCATGCATTTAATCCTTGGTAAATGAACAATAGAGATGTTAAACTTAGTCAAAATATGAACCCTGAGCAGCTATGCATCTCTGCCATCGGACTACGAGATTATTTATCCCTTGTTGATAAAAAGTTAATGGCTGTGATGCAACAAAATCTTTGAAGGTCGTTTCCACCTCTTGTTTAGACCTAAAAGTTTTACCATCCAAAAATGTGCTTAAGTGCTTGAATAAATGATAATCAGTTGGTGAAAGATCTGGAGAATATGGAGGATGTGGTAAAGTCTCGTATCCCAGTTCTGTGAGTTTCTGGACGGTCATTCTTGCAACATGTGGTCGCGCGTTATCGTGGAGCAGAATTGGACCACGTCGATTCACTAATGCCGGTCTCTTTTCGCTCAATCGAGCATGCATAACAGAGAGATCATTGTAGTATCTCTCTGTATTGGTCTCATTGACTCCCAAAAAACTGTAGTGAATAACACCTATTGCAGATCACCGGACAGTCACCATAATTTTTTTCTGGTGCAACATTGGCTTTGGGAAGTGTTTGGGGGGGCTCATCACGATCGAGCCATTGACCTGATCGTTTACGGTTATCATAAAGGACCCACTTTTCGTCACAAGTGACAATTCGGTCAAGAAAGGGATCGTTGGTGTTGCGCAGAGAGAGCATCGAGCACACTTCAAAACACCTAAGCTTTTGGTTCTCATTGAGCTCATGAGGAACCCATTTATCGAGCTTTTTCACCTTTCCAATAATCTTCAAATGGCGCGAGACTGTAGCAATGCTGACACCAAGTGTCTGAGACATTTCTCTAACACTTTGACGTGGATTTTGCTCAACAATCGCATGTAATTGCTCGTTCTTGAGACTACCCAAACGTCCTCTACCCTCTTCATCTTTAAGGCTCTCATCACCACTCCGGAATTTCCCGAACCACCTTCGTACTGTCCGATCCCTTGTGGACTCTTCTCCCCATGCTCGGTTGATATTGGCAGAAGCTTCGGAGGCGTTGTGCCCAAGTTTGAACTCGTGCAACATAAGTAGGCGAAGGTCATGTTTTGTCATGTTCATCATGGAGGGATTCTATCCTTCAAAATTATGTTCTGTCTGAAAAGAAGTTAAAAAATATTAATGAGCACATTAATTGTTATGCATGCCAAGGTTCATTGAAAATAAAGTAAAAAAGGTGTGTTAAAATTACTTTTCAAACCCCAGACCTTCGAGCGACCATTATTTTTGTAACAGCCTAATAGTAATAATATGTACAAAGTGAAGATTTACACCGGCCAGGCAATCAGAGACAACGTGTTAAACACTAAGATACTTGCCGAGGCTCCAGCGCATAGTATTTTGTATTATAATTCAGGTTCTACTCCCCAACGTAGCGAGGAACCAGTTATTACATCAAGAAATTGAGGCAATTTCAATCCCATATTAACCGGCTGGTTGAGGTTTTGGAAAAAGGGTTATTGCCGATCCTAGTACCTCTACATACATGTTTAGTGCGTCACGTTAAAGAACACAAGGCCATTGCACCGGATATACACTGAATTGTATCTCAAATTAATTAGTCATTTCAATCCCACTTCAAGTGACATTGGATTCTTTTAGAGTAGTTGTAGTTTCTGCTACTCTTCCTTTTCCTCGCCATCACTGGGACGATTTCTTGCATAGTGTCAACACACGACGACTCGACGAAATCTGTTCCCCATGCAGCCTCTATTTGAAGGCAAAAATCAATAACACAAGACTAAAAACCAGTTTTAAGTAGAATAAATTTTAGTCAATTATTCTTATACTGCATACCACGATTTACAGTTAGTAAACACTAAATTCAATCCAATGAGTTTTTGCAGTGAATAAAAGGATGGTACCCTGGTTTCAATTTTCAGGAAAATATATTTGCACAGAAACTCTTGCTATGTCAGTATTTCATTTCACTTCATTTTCTAATCAACGCATTTTAAGAATGTAATGGTGCAGTTTTATTTTGACCGCAAATTTACGGAGAACGCTTATTACAGAACACATGCTTGGATTGAAATAGGCTGGTTATATTCTTTTGGTGACTTCTGTTGCTGTTTAGATCTTAATCATTTGAGAAAAATACGAGTTCCATCTTACCAATGAAATGAGTTTACGGTATTAAACATGACAAATTCTAGCTGGAATTAGAAGTGCAAAAAGAAAAAAACATTCACCCGTACACATCAGTAGCATCAACATCATATTCTCTCAAGATTTCACAGTAAAATCGTTCATTGTTTACGAACATTTTCAATACACTCTACTCCTTTGTGTACCTCATTGACAGAGAAAACAAGAAGAGCATACTGACCAGCAATTTTGACCTGCATATCGCTTTGAAAATCATAATTTTCTTCTTGATTTTCAAGCAGGAAGCAACTTCTACTAAACTGCAATCAATTCAGAAAATTAATTATGAAAATTTAAAGGAACAAAGTAAGTATGTAAGATTTTAAGTCCTGAAGGCCTATATATAGCTGATGCAACCTAATAGTATTCCCCTGATAACGTTAATGTTCTACATTTATATTAAACTACAACGAAACTCATGAATAAAGAAGAGATACGCTGAGCTCCAGCAGTTTTCTTGTACCATTGTTCTTCCTTGGTCAATGATTCAAGAATTTTGTCATGAGTGCAAGTACTGTTAAAGATGTTGGGGGTGATAGTGCATGTTTTGGCTTTAGCCTTAGATTAGATAGGTATTCAATGATAGAAAATTTACTCCCAATGTAGAACTCCGAGTTCAGGCGACCAGTTCTCTTTTAAGTCACTGTGCGAATATTTTACCAGCGTTGTTGCTTTATACTCTAATACAGGCCCAGTTTTACACAATTACACTACTTCTTCAAAACGCAATTCCCTGTTGAGTACTAAAATTTTCTAAGAATTAAGGTCTGTTTTTACTATCACGGTCAAGTTCACCTGTGTGTGGGGATTGTCTTTTGCTGGTTCATTTACGTCCGAGTTCACACTTAATCTGAAGTCGCCAGCGGTCTCCTTTTGAGAATCCAATGTCTCGCTTTCGTTCAGAGTTACTGCAAGGTAGTCGCAGAGGAGAACACTGGTTGACTCGTTCACTCTGCCTGCGGTACTCAGCTGGAAATAAGACCATCATGACAAGGATTATTGTAAATAAAATTGCATATTGTGCGTTGATATTACATAACCAGTTTAGATTAAGACTTTTACATTCATATTGAGCCATATCAAGGATTAAGGTAACAGACGTTCGATACGGGTGTCGACTTATTGGCACTAAAATTATTACTCATAGAAACAATGGGCATATCACTGAAGGCATTTAAGTAGGTTTTTAAGTAGTTCTGAAGCATTTAAAGCTTATGCAAGGGCAGTTATTTCAACAGCAATACTTTACTAACCCCTCTTAATAACACAGTTTGTTACCTGCCTGCTTGCTTTGACTGTCATTCTCCACTTCAACCCCGCGAACTGAATACCTGATCAGTACATGCCTGCTGCAACTTTGTGTTGTCAAGAAATGCTATTAATTCGTTTTAGTTGAAACATATTCTGATGTAATCATACCACAAATACAGAGGAATCAAAAAAGAAGAGAGGTACAAAATGGTCATCTGAGAAGTTTTACGAGTAAATTCAAACTCGAACTTAAAAAATAGCCGTCACTCCTGACGGCGAATGCCAAACTGGTAATTTAGGGGTCTTAAATAATTAATGCATGTTCGTGTGATGCAAAAATTTTACGAGGCTCGTAAATATAATATACACAGTATCGTCAATAATACATGTCGGATGTAGACATTTTTTAGCATTATTTGTCATATTGTGGAAACTAATATCTGAAACCGACCCAACATTCAGATATTAGTTATTCTCCATGTGTTGCTTCCAATAATGCTGACCAATGAAGCACTTACACGCTTACTAATACTAATAATTAGACTCTAAACATCACATCATAGCAGGTATGGTAGAAATTTATTAATATCACTAGCAGCCTTGACGATTTGCCGTAAAAGAAATATAATTAACGTCGTCATTTTGAGATACACGGCAGCAGTGCTTCATACGGATCACTGTCCGATGTAATTACAGAGCCTAAAAAAGTAGGAACTCTTACCATTGTTTGCCAAATCTATGCTCAGGGGCTGGACTCGGCCACGGTCAACGCTTTGCTTATTGCTTTCACCTCTTTCTGGAAACCATTTTTTTGCGACGCACACAATACATCAGTTGTAAAAAAGATATCATTTATTCATTTTAAATCATCTAAATGCATGAACGGCACTTATAGCAACTCCTGATAGCCACAATATCAAATATCACACACGGCAGGTCGACATCACCAGCTTGGTCGACTGGTGAGCGAATCTGCTTGCGAGCGGAAAGACCAGGATTCGAATCCCGCTGCCGACATGGTTGACGCTGCTAGAAATACGGCATGGGACTTGGGTAAAACAACCGAATAATTATCGAAGTAATTATCCGACCCAAGAATGGACCAGAAGGTTCGTTCCTATAGCCTCATTCTATTCTATTCTATTCTATTCTTAACTTTGCCAGTTGACGAGCCACTCAGTGATGAAAAGTTGCTCACTTTACGAGCGAATGCCTTGCCTGCCGCAGGCCCATCCTCACTCAACCCGTGGCAATCCTCCAACCATTTGCACACTGCAGGATCGTCACGATGTCAGTATGTATGCGCAAGGTATGTGCATAAATCTACAAGGGTATTCATGAATGAATATACCTTAAGTAATTACAGTGGGGGAACATATATTTGTACACACAATTTTTTGAATTTTTTATGTATATAAAAAAATTAAAATGATTTTCCTACATATAACTTTGTACAGATTCATAATACTCATATATGCAGAAACAAAAAATATAAATATATTTCAACAGGCGTAAATACTATTAATCCATATTAATGGATGAAAAAAGTAATAGTACTCGTACAGTACAACAAAATCCACATCTTGAATTTAAATCATTTAATTATTGCAATACTTTCAATGAATCAAGTAAAATATTCTTGAATGTTCCAATAATTTTAACAGTAAAATCATGGTGAACTCAAAAAATAGCAGCAGATAATTTAGCATTTGGCATTCATACGACAAGGTTCTCATTATGGCGAGAGGCAGACCGCCGCCAGGCAGACTGCCATGGACTGGCTTTTCTCATACACCACTCCAACTCTTACTCCTTACTTCCCTCCGATCATTTCTTCCCAGGTGATGACAATAAAACACCACACAATCACTGTCACATTAGACAATAGCCCCTACAAACTCTACAACATTGACATTCCTCCTCCAACTTTCTGCCCTACTGCTTACTCCCGACCTTTTGTACCTTCTCAACCATCAGACAGACCTCAAAATCATAATGCACGATTTTAACGCCCATAACCCAGCCTGGTTCTCATTAACAAACGACGACAGGGTTGAAGCGAGGAGCTTGAGCATAATCAGTGATATCGACTCCAGCATATTCATCCTTTTAAATCAAGATTCCCCACCCACCTCTTTTCCAACGGTAATCCCTCCACTGACCTCACAATCGCCAGGCCCCATCTAGCCATGGAAACCACCTGAACAACCCTCATTCGCTTAAACTCTGACTACCTCCCCATAACAATTTCCCTCCCTACCGACCAATCCCCTCCACAAACCCCTCGCAAAACCTTCACCAACTTTAACAAAGCAAACTGGGAAGCCTTCACCCGTCACACTGAAGAGATACCTGACGCCTCTGCCATCCTCTCCGCCCACTCCTCTGATGTCGCTACATGGGCCCAACACAAAGGCCTTACAATATCAATAGCCGAATCCGAATCCTCCTTTTTTACCCCCGACACCTATCAATCCCGCACTAACCCACATATCACGTGGGAGGGGACCGACCTAACACACTGTCGGTAACCCAAAATTTTAGGAATCACCTTCAACCCCTATTTCACTTTCACCCCTCACATAAACACAATATGTAAGAGGACACGCTATAGACTTAACATACTCAAATCCCTTGCTGGTTCCTCCTGGGGCCAGCAGAAGTAAACCATAATTGTTACATACAAGGCCCTCATCCACTCAATAATCACCTACGCAACTCCCACCTTCTTCCCCATCATCTATAGGAAAACTTTAACTTATTCAAAACGCTGTCCTTCGAATAGCCACCGGTTCACACAAAATGGCCTCTATCTCGCACCTCCATAGGGAGTCAGGGGTTCTCCCTGTAACTGACCACCTCTCCCTTCTCTGTTCCCAGTACCTCCTTAGCTCCCTCTGCCTCTACCAATCTAACTTTCCCACTACTATCAGTTCAATCATTATAAGGTATAAAATGCTCAAAACACTAGAAAACCTTAGGAGAACAGGTGCACCAATGAAGATTTCTGCAAGGTCATCGAGGAAATGAATGCATCAAATTGACCAAAATCCAATGGTTACCAGTGAACAGTTGCAGGACGATCTACGTTTATCATGAACTGGTTTAACCAAACGGAGAAGAAGCAACTAAATTCACAAGAATAGTCTAAAGTCGCAGTCTATTAGTCTAAAATAAGCAAAAAAGATACTACAGTGACGCAGAACCCTAAATACAACAAAAACTACATGGAAAATCTCACGTTTTTGATCATTTACATCATTTACAGGGTGTCTCAAAAACTGTACTCACACTTTAACTGTCACTAACATGCTACATTTTTAGTGTTACAGGCCTTTTTTGTTTTGAACCTTTGCGAACATGATTCTTCAATTACATTTGTCTTCTGTATTCGAAGATGTTCTATTTTACTCTATGTTCATAAATGAAGGTTTTCTCGTCATTCTAAGTGCTAGTACATTTTTTGAGACACCCTGTATTTAAAAAAAACATTTGACGATTGAATTGTACCCGATCACGTACGCAATACATGGATTAACTCAACTTTCATCTTTGGCTTTTATGTAGGACTAAAGTATCGCTCAGGCTTGATTAAAAAGATGTTCACTAGTTTGCATTTTACAATATTCGTCCGGAAGAATATACTATTGTTCAAAACAGTACCGGATTTCTACTCATTTAGAGCGTGACAAAATATTTGTACAAGAATGTTTATGTTTCAATTAGCATATTTCACTGCGGAATACTTTCGAACTATATGTAGAAGACACTTGCAGCTGTATTGAACCACGCTTCAGTACTCTGAGCGCCTGAGGAACAGCTATATTCGCCGTCTGTCATTCACTTGATCTCAATTTATGTGATGCACACTAAATATCCCCCTAATAACCATACTATTTGCAAAAAAAAATAACAGATAGACCGACAGCATAAAATGTTTACAACTTGGAGCAATATTCGCTGACACATAAAATTCCAACGTACATTGAGACAAGGAACAGTGGGTGTCATGTAAGACCTCACCTGCATTGCCGGAATTCAGATGTTCGTTCAGATGCTTGGCTTTGGCTAAACCTACCAGCATCTGGCCTCTGGACATCATATTGTCTGTAAAACAGTAGATTTTTCATTATAAATGTTCAACTAATACTGTTTTTCCTTTTTCCACACCAATGAAGTACGCCTTTTCCATGATAAAAGGTTACATAGCAACAGAACTTTTAAGCTTTGGTATTTTTGCAGTATTTTAGGCCCACTATAACTCGTGTTCATTCATGACATACATTGACTTCAATATGAATATCAATATCTCAAAAAATATTCATTAACGACGGTCACGATGGTGAAATTCATAAGAAACAAATGCATAATAATAATAATAATAATAATAACAACAATAATAATAATAATAATAATAATAATAATAAGACGTATCTTACATCGACATTGATCAAGTATTCTAATATCACCAAATTAAAATAAGCTAAATTGAATAAAAAAATAACGAGTCAAATATTTCCTAATTATTTGAGAGTAATTATTAACACTCAGATGCTAAATCTACAGGGTGCGCAAGGTATCTGAGGGCAGTGTTGGGCAGTATTTAAATACAATTGTGTACACGAAAATGTATTTTCAAGTTCAAACTCGTTTAACCTGTTAACGGTCGCACCAAATTGACGGGCTGCTAACTACAGTCACTGGTGTATCACTGCAGCTCTTTCTGTACAGACACTAATCGCTCGCTGCTCCAGACAGAATCTGAACGCTGGCAAGGCCTATTTTTTCCATGCATGGACCTCATTACAAATCTGATACATTTTCCATGTATAACATGCAAATCTCAATTTGTGTGCTACCTATTTATAAATGTGGAAGTATTTAATAACTGAAAGTGTTATCAATCACCGATTACATACCTTAGTTATATGTGGAAATATTTTAAACAATGAAAATTTAATAATTACTTTGCGATTACATACCTGGAAACTTGTGAAGATTATACATTATCAACAAAATGACCAAATTTTGAGAGCATTTCGAATCCACGGCAACTTATTACCCTTGAAAAGAGAACATTACGAGCACATTCACGTTTTCCAGAGTGAAATCTATTTTCACTTCTTGAGTCAACACCTTGTAAAATAAACAACACAAAAAAACTTTTTAACTCTGATGTCAAAAGTTTAAGAATAAGTGACAAACCATAACTTTATTCGGGACTTACTAGCAAGAGGTTTCTTACTTTTTTCATAAAAATTCTGCTTGGCATATCCGTTAGTTCATCTGATTCACTTTTAGAAGTAGAATTAGATTCACTATCGGAATCAGAAGGCTCACTAAAGTCTAATTCACTTTCATCAATATTTTCAATCACCTCCTGAATTTTCTCCTCACTAAAACATTCCCTTTTGCTAATGGTTGAAGTGTGAAAAAGAGTTGAAAATGCAGGACCGAGAACTCGGGGAAAAGCTTAGACAAAAAATGATCATAACCGACTCGCATAAAGACTGAACAGCAACTGATTGATTCCTCCCAATTCTGAGTTCTGACAGTTCAGAGGTGGTTGCTAACACAGTTAGCAATAAGACATCATAAGAACCGTAGAAAAATATATTTGTTTCAAAGATCCTTAATTTTCCTACTTTTGAATCAAGTGATTTTGACGGGTACTATCTGAGCCACGTGATCGTTAGACAAAATGTACAATGGAAGTCCTCTATATATTAATGAAATGTATTCAGTTAAAACAATAATTCGTCGTAAATTTTCAATGCATTCAAGTTTGTAGTAATTTCAAATGAGTCAAATCTAAATCGTGGAATTTCCACGGGAACTCGCTAGTATTTATATAGTTGTTCTCACATACCTTACGCACTCTGTAGACCTCGGACCGATGCCTTCCAGTGCTCAACCGAAATAAAACTATGCTTTCTTGGCACATCACAACTTGCGAGGACTTTCAAATCAATTTTGATCTGACCAATCAGAATGCTGCTAGCCATCAGCGCGTCTTGCGATTGCTAGAAACATTCTGATAGATCAGATCATATATTGAACAAAATATATATGAGCGCTAGAAGCAATCAGGGCTCCGTGATGCTGAGGAAATATATTCATTTAACTTAAAATGAGGAAGATATAACTCGATATTTTTTGTTTAATTTTTTATCTTCACGAGTTAAGACGACCGTCAAGCAAAATATCTAAAAATTTTCGAATTTTTTTATTGCTCTATTCGATAGAGAAATATGTAACTGTCAAGCCTGCAAAGCCGTTTGACAAAAAAATTTAGGACCTGTTTACATTATCTAAACGATTCATTTAATACGTTTATTAAGCGCATGTTTAACCTGAATTTGGTACATAGAAGAAATAAATCACCAAAACGGACCTCGTTGCTTGACCGTTCACGTGAACAGACGCACCAGAAAATTGGTGCTCAAATTATTCAAAATGTGACAGAAAGACAGTACTACCAAGCATCTAAATCAAACTGACATCTCCGTGAATACGCCCCCCATTAAACTGAAACGAAAAAGTGACCTAAAGTTTGAATGTGTGCAAATTTTAAGCAAAAATATAGTAATAATCCTGTCCAAATGCCTGCAGTGTCTGACTCAGTGACTAAAACGTAGGTAGGCCTAAGAACGGCCCTCGCACTGTAGGAAACCACCCTCAGTCGAACAGAGCTTACCCTTCTCCCTACCCTCCCTTGCAAAGAAAGCTCACGCAATTAAAGCAGTGTTTTTGAGTACCTCAGTGGAAATATCGGCCAGACATAAAATTGGGAAAACGAACAAATAAAAAAGAAAGTGTATATATGAAAGTGTCTGCACCCTTCTTCAGCAGCCACCGTGGTCGAGTGGTCTGCGGCCTCTGTTAGGTATCAAGTCTCTGCTTCGGGAAGAAAGACCGCGGGTTCGAAACCCGGCCATGAATACGAGATGTTTCTCGTTTCGCGCCGTGAGCTCGCACTTACTCGCACGAGTAAGCCCATGGACACATCCCGGGATCGTCGCATGGAGCTCACCATCATCCTTACTCTAGGAATGTTAACCTTAAGAATTTGAAAAACCAATGTACTAATGTCTATGTACTGTGTACTTGATAGGAAATAAAGTTGTTTGTTTGTTTTGTTTAATGATAATCAAAGGTACTGGTTAAATAAAAAAGAGATAGTAATCCCAAATTCATCACCCATCAAAGTTTGAATAAATCCAAACATGTCCAAGGCAAATGCAAGAATAACTCTCCTCATTGCAAGAAGAAGAGGAAGAAGAAAAAACAACATTTGTGTACAAAAGGAAGGCCACCTTTGTTCTTCTACCTGAAATCTCCACAACATCTTTAAATAACGAATAAACCGATCATCTCTGGATAGGTATGAAATCTACCTTCTACCTCTCCCACCGGGTTTGTACTTGCCTAGCGCAGGAGACACAAAGCCTCACTTATGTGTCGCTACGAACAACTTCCCTCCACCTCTCCACCTTCCCTCC